>UCOK01019045.1:0-135257 GCA_900474325.1 Synergus umbraculus
TGTTCTCTTGAGCTTACATACAGTTTCCATCCGAATTCATGAACCGAGAACTGTTCGAGATGCTATACAAGCATGAAGTCCTCTTTAGTTGTATATCAGGACTTGGCAACTAATTAAGCTCGTCAAGTGCACTTTCCCATTATGCCGAGTAATATTTCAAGTTTCGGCAAATTAGCATCTCTAATTTCGTGGAATTCTAAATAATTTCAAGAAGCTTGTAGGAATTTAAAGAAATTCTGATATTTTGAAAATTATTGCAAGGAATTTGAAAAAATAAGAAATTGTAAGAGCCTTGTAAAAAATATTGAATCTTGGTGGACATCACCCTGATTTGGCTCAAGAATTAAATTTAATATAGAATGTTTATTAAAAAATTCACCTGTTTTTAATAATAGTAAGTACTATTCTAATTGATTTTTCTTCTTTTGTTTCAGGTAAGTGTATCGAACTCTACATGCATTGCAACGATTCATTACAAAAGAATGCAGCATAAAGAAGAGCTTACGTGGTAAATTTGGTTTTCATATTTCTGGATGATTTCCCCTGGGATTATATTTTCCGTGAATTAGCAGTTGGTTACATATACAAGTAAAAATGCTGGCTTTCATATCAAGAAACCTTTTTATTGGTAAAGAATGTGCGAAAGTGTACTCGTATGAAAAATTAATTTGGTAAATTTGATCAAACGTGGTAATTTATAATGATCTTAAAATTGCATTGGCTTGAAGTATAAAAATTAGCTTGATTGGCAAAATATTCGATCTGCACGTTAATTTGCCCCTTATTATTGAGAGAGAAAATACGATCATGGAAACCAATAACCATTCTCCATGACGCAGGTAATAAGGTTTATTGTGAAATACAGTGAATAGCGACGAGAAAAGGGCTTTCACGTGTTACTTCATAAAACATTCATTCGTGCTATTTCAAGTGCAAAACAGCCTCAATTCCCGAGCTTTCCAAGTGTTTCGTCCAAGAACAACAAGAAGCAATTTCTCACACAACTTACAAAACTCTTTCCTATGAAATAAAATTTACATACTCTTTTCTTAAAAGGTACAGAGTTAGTAAAATTCAGAGGAATTTGGGGTAGTAATTGAAAAAATAAAACGTATTTGGTAACAAAAAAGTGATGAAACAATCAGTGGACTCTCTTTATAGTTGAAATTTCGATTGATTGGGATTTAACGAACCGGTCAGACGGGGGGATAGCTCACAGATAAATCAACTAACAACGAGAGAGAACATATGTTCTCCATATTTTTTAAATCTTTTTAATTATATATTTTGGAAATAGACATAAAATAAAAGTAAATAATGATGTTAACTCGAAAATTACTGAAAAATCCAGAATTTTTCATGTTCTTTTTTCATTTTCAATCATATTCTTTGCACGCAACTCAGAACATTTTAAAATCAGATTTCGCCATATTGTTTCGCTTGTGTGAAAAATGTAGGGCTGTCACGTAGCATGGGACAAATCACTTGTTATACTTTACAGTTTACCCGCTGTTGCCTTCGAGCAACTATACGCGGCTAGTCTACAGCCAGAGCCTATCCCGGAAAAGTTGTTATCGCAACCGGCAATTTATTACAAGGGTGCAATATATATGCTTTCACCGCTTTTCTTCATCGGCTCTGAACTTGTCTCCCTCTGTCTCCATATTTCGTTAAACATTATTAAATAACGCGCAAATTGTACTTGTCACCATCCAAGAATTTTTCATATCAAATATTAAATATATTTTCTACTTGAAAATACGCGAACGATCCAGAAAAGTTCGTGTAATAACCGTCGATGCGTTGTATAGGCAAGTAAAAAGAAGGTTGAAGAAGGCGTGGAAATAGAGGTAAAAGACAGGAGAGAAGTTTTCACTCCGGCCAGAAAGCAAATGTATTCCAGACTGCTATAAGCTATAAACAAGGTGTATGTACAAGGATTTTTCCCAGCAAGGCTCAAGAGCTTTCGAAGGCTCGCGACTTTTCTTCCAAGTCCCGAGGAAGTAGAAAAGAGGAAGGAAAGACAACTGAGGCAAGAGAAGCTTGGAAATGGAATAAGTTTGGTTATTAAATAGTTATTACTCCGACTTTCAAATCAGTAGTGTCCTGCAATGTTGCGAACAATGTTGCAACGGTTGACAGAAATGGAGAGCTTTTCCAAAGCCTATGATGAAAGGTTACGAATTTTAATAAGTAGAAGTGCAATATCGAGATTGCACTCTTTCTTTTTTTACCAATACTCGTCCACTATTTAGACTCGATACTCGAGCGGAAACCACGACCGTAAAGGCATCGTATTGTTCTCGCCTCGTGTAAACGTCTTGGATTCTCTTCGCCACTTTTCCAACATCGACGTTAGATACTTTTTATTAGTTTCTCGAGGAGTGGTTGAGTAGCAATTCAGTTTAGGCGCTTCTTCGAGAGTTTTCCATCGTCGTTTCTTCAGCACACTCATTATTATTATTATTTTCTTCTTTCATCTTGATCGATATTCTGGAAACTCGTAAGACAAATTGAATCTGATGACCACCCTATCTGAGTATTTCAATAGTAACTAATTACAACAGCTATAATCTCCAGATCAAAACATTCCTGTTTGTGTCTAAAGATCCAAATTGTGCCGGACATTAATCTCAATTTCAGAGTTCTGTCGGGAATAAAATTGTGAAAACCTTTGCCAAAACTTTCTATCATCCCAGATTTGTCCTTTTTGTATAATAAATCTTGGAAATAGGGTTCACCTACATTAGCACAAAGATGCATGGCATCTGGCACGAGATGCAGGTCACGGTGGTTTCCCGTTTTCAGCAATACAATGCGAGGCTTGTCGCCATTGTCTAACTGCCTCTGATAAACGGTACGATGATAAAATTGGGTTGGCAGACCTGGGACAGTTGAGGGATGGTTAATATTTTGGCAAAGCTCATCACCCACGACCACTGTGATTTATTCACTCTTTTGCTCGTTATAACCTTCTCCTTTTTTTCATACTCTCTCTTCTCTAAGCGAAAATTTCTCGCTCTTATCGATTTCACAATAAATAACCGTTACGTGCAAACTCCAATGCGATTTCGATCGTTCTTGACTCACAACGACCTCCACAGTAGCCTCTTCTACTTCCTTTTCTACGTCTTGGAACCAGGTTGAAAATTTATACGAGTTTCGTGAAGATATTATTATTATTATTAAATTCCACAGATGACCCAAATGCATAAGCTATCGATCGAATCACCGGTAATGACAAAAACGTGATTCGAGTCAAATGGCTCGTTACCGAAAATAATTTTGCAACCGAACGCTGCACTGATTTTTCAATGATGAGAAAATAATGGCGCACTCTGGTTTTAACACTTTGGGGTCACGTGAATTTATCGAAATTTAATATTCCCGAAATTTTCAACAAAATTTTAACTTTAATGTCGGCTCTGCATTTTCAGTTCTGTTTTTAATTGTATACGATTAAATTGAACTCAAGCATATATACATAGATATTATATGTGCAGAAAAAATATTTTGTAATTTTTCACGAGTTATAACATGTGTTAATGAAACTGTTAACTCTTCTGCACGTGTCTCAGAGACACTTAAAAAAATGCTGTGCTCAACTGTCAAGCGTTTGTGACAAGTTTTATGTGTGCACTAGGACGAATGTGCCACTTGAAAAAGAACACGAGAAACAGAGAGGTGGAATTCACGATTCTCGGGTAAAATTTTCACGTGACAGTAATCAAACTCGACGCACGCCATGGCAAATACAGTTTTTATCGCTATAAAATAGAGTTTTTTTTATTAGAATCACGACACCAATCCTATCGTATGACAAAAATATTTGGTTTATAATATACAATTTTGTATGAATTCAAAAAAGTGCCATTCATTCAATCCATTTTTTTAAATTGAATAATCTTACGTGTCAAAATTTATTAAGGTAATTTTAAAGTGATTCGTTTTTAAATGATTTAATTTTTTCTTCTTTATCGGAGATAATAAAACTTCCTGCAGACTTTATATTACTCGTCTCCTTGCCTTCATCAGTTTACATTGTCTGTCCATACCCGGGAGCTTCGGAGGTCTGGTTTTTCTCATCCTTTTCCTTTTTTTTTTTTTTATTAAACCAAGGTGTCTGGTTTATCTTCATATTAAATTTTTTTCACGCAAGTTATTTCCTTAATCCCAGGAATGTTGTTTAATTAACTTTGATAATTGGTTTCTGAAATTTCAAAGACAAAATTAAAAGAACGCTAGTTATTAGAGATGTAATTACATTTTTTCCTTAATTCAAGGACTTTTTAAGGACGCTTAATAATAAATGAACCCGTATATTTTCGTCCTCAATGGCTGAATATTCAGGGAAAGGAAAATCGAAAGAGAGAGGTGACTCGAAGAAAGGGTTGAGAAACAGGGGATGGTTACGTGCGGAAATTAAACAACAGTTTATGACGTTGACATGGTCCTTGTGTTCACACCAAAAGAGAGAACTGATTTCGCCTCTTTTTGTGTTACCCTCAGTTTATAAAAACTGTCATTAAAAACTTGATCACAATTAAAAATATTGAATACTAAAATGTCATGCGCGGTATTGTAATGACACATATTTAGTCCTATTTAAAATGAGGTTTTGACAAAGCCCAGATAAATACGGTTATATTTACGATATATATTGGAAAATTAACTAATATGTTGATATATTGTTGACAAACACGAACATATTTCTAGGAGCTTTAAAGCAGAACCTAAAATGTAAATTGCTGGAGTAAGAAATATATCGTCTATGTCAGTCTAAATCTGCATACTGTGCAGAAATTCCCGGTTTTGTACGCTCTCTATGTGTACCAAGGAGTCTTATCTCATCGACAAACATTGAACGTGCCAGAGTGAATCTAGGCAATGTACAGAGATGGCAATTGCATGACGCCTAGGACTTCTATTATTCTCCTCCAATCAGTTGCCATCTGTGATCACTACGTTAAAATTAAATTCACGAACCTAATCCTGATGTACTTAGGAAACTATTTCTTCTTCTTCAATGAATTCTCACATCCTCTTGCAGTTAGAACTGTTCAAATAGGATGTCAAATACTCCAACTTTCTTGTCCCAACTTATTTTTATACAAGAGACTTTAAATTACATATTTTATTTTTAGAAAAATTGAAATGGTTTCTTAGAGAACTTAGTGAAGGTTCTTCGCACGATATCTGAAAAGGAAGTCGAAAATAAAATCATGTTATCGGTTCGCACTCTCAGGAGTACAAAATCTAATTCCTTAAAAGTTTCGTGACTTCGTGCTATTCATGTAGCTGGATACGGGACATCCTCCTGGAGATTCTAAGGCTTCTTGCAGAATAGATACAATGACGATTTTCATTCACTTTTCAGCGTATCGCGATAAATAAGAATGAAAAATGCGCAGAAGCAGAGTAGATGGACTCGGACAAATAAAATATGATTTTCGAGCGAATCTTTTTCTTGCAGACAATTCGCATTGAAGGATTCAGATCATTTCTTCTTTTCAATCCTGTACTAGATGTCTCGTCAATTCTTTATTGTTATTTTTTCATTTCAGTTCCTGTTTGTATTAAGAAAATTTAACGAAAAGTCTGTGTAACTGTCTGTATAAAACTAGTGACCTCTTTCATGCACGATAGTAATTTTGTGGTGCTTTATAGTCTGGTATGTTCATTAAAAATGTAACAGATATGAATCAGTTACACGTTCCCTCTTTGCAATTACTTAAGCCGCCCTTATATAGCGACTGGAGCACCACTTTATTACTCATCATCTTTATACACATTTTGAAGCCCTTTAATTTTAAAACTTTTTAATTTAAAACTATTTAAAACATGAAATTTTCATTAAAATTATTATTCCTGTATGTAACAGGTCCAGTTATCAGATTGTTTCTGATGGATATAATGGATGCAAATGTATATTATTGGGAACAGTACTGTGTCGCGTTTAATCCGCATT
Source organism: Synergus umbraculus (assembly GCA_900474325.1). NCBI lineage: Eukaryota > Metazoa > Arthropoda > Insecta > Hymenoptera > Cynipidae > Synergus > Synergus umbraculus. The sequence continues at coordinate 5,969 of UCOK01019045.1, forward strand.
TCGAGATAAAAGCCTCTGATTGTGAATGGATCCTCTCTATTCTGCATCGAAAAAAGAATTACTCAATATGCAAATAATCATTTACGAATAAAGATTCTAATTAATTAACCTAAACCAATCGTAGAAAATATTTTATTCGACATATGAAATAATATTTGATATGTATTTATTTATTTATTTATTTCGGTTTTACCACATTCTAATCTCAAACATAATCGAAACAAAGAATAGGCCGAGTTATAGAACCTGAACGATAAGAACCAAAGTTTTCTTATCTTTTAAATTATTTATATTAAAACAGTATATAAAGTGACTTTATCATCAATCTTAGTGGAATACTTGTTTTAAAATGTATGGCACACGACATATTTTAATGGATGGGATTGTGTTCTCGCACGCCATATAAATCGCCTTTATAAGATGAAATTAGGTGTCAAATCATATACTTTCTTTCTTCCTTTCTTCCTCGTTTAAAACAATTCAGTGCTTCTTACTAGAGAAAGAAAATGAAGAATTCCAACAAACTCAACGTAACTTAATAATCTCGTTTTATGGGCTGCGTGCTGCAACACATTTTCATTTAAGATAACTTAACTCGTTCTATTTAAAAAGGCAATTTTCACCGAAGAGTTTAAAAGATATGAAACTGATTGTCCACTGGCACGAAAGCCTACAGTATGAAAACGTAAAATATCGTGAGCGCATTTTAATTTACTTACTGTCTGACGACAGTCCTGTCTGTCGATCCCCTTCACGTACGTCCGGTGTCTCTAATAATCCAAATTAACCTACTATTGACCCTCTCCTCAGTGTCAATGTGCCTTTGAAATATAATACACATATAAAAGGGAAGAATACAACAGAAAATTTTTAGGAATTTTAAAAGATTTCCCATTTTTTCGTTGAATTTTAAGCGATTTTCAAGGTTGTTAAAAATTTCAAAAGCATTATTGTTGAAATTGAAAAATTGAATCTAGTGGTCAATCTACATCATAATCCTGCGGAATTACGACCCCCATCAGCCGTAATTAATCTGCAAATAATAATGACGAAGCACCTGCTCATAATTCAGACCAAAGCATAAATTACTGTTGACTCACGAAAAATATTATTTTCCTTAATGCATGCAAAATCATTACTTTTCTAATGACGGAATAATTTAGATCATAATATTCGATTTGAATATCATGAATTTATGTGCAAAAATTAGTTTTGTGCATTAAACTTATTATTCTAGTGCGCATAATTTAGATTAATAATCTCCAAATATCTATACATGAAGTAAATCATATACTAGCCTGCAATTAGATATGTATTCTGCAATATGGAACGATTTAAATTGTTAGTATAATTTTAAGCGCAATGAATTCAAAGTAGTACATAGTTATATATAAATAAAATTTATTTTATCATTACTTTATACCGTGTAATGAATAGGGTAAAAATCGATCAGGAACAAAAGTTCAATAAGTCATGGTTTTAAATCTTCTATTCGAGTCAGCAACCCGCGACTGAAGTATAATCCTCAGGCACTATCTCTCACTTCCTCTGCGATTTTCGACCTCTTAGAACTTACCGAAGTGATCCATGCAGTTCCTTTTTGTTCCTCCTTAAACGAACGATTCCCGGGGGGGAGATCGTTCCCACCTCGTTCACCATCGCTCGAGACCTAGACGTATTTTACATACCCTGCGTGTCATCATCCAAGTTATTTCGGAATTCAATCCTTGAATATCAGAATTCAAAGAAAACGTTCTCATGGGTTTGGCTTTATATATAAAATATATAACGATTTTCGATGAAAGAACTCAACTTTCTGCCCTGCAGTATAAGAAAAGTGGAATTTAGATTAAAGGAGGAAAACTGCTTTGTCAGATAAAACTTCAAGTCATTATTCATTTAAAACAAAACAAAGATTCATCAGTACTAAAGCATCTCTCTCCAAACTTTTAATCCGACTCTGAAACTCCTAAGTTAAATTCTTTAAGAGCTGGTGGAACGAATCTGTGGAAAAATCATTTTTAAGTTTCCAGAACTTGTTTGTCTCCAAAGAAAATTTCAGTAAGTTTTTATAATCTTTTGAGATTTCTGTTCATCAAAATTTGCTGTGATTTGTTACGAAGAGGACACCGCCGGGTAAATTTATGATATAAAATAAATTTAACACTTTTCTTCAATTTGAGATTGAAATGAATTAAAACGTTAGAGAATAAGTAGTTTTTTTACATGTTACTCAGTTTCTTATTCTCGCCGGAGAGAATTCATCACTGATAATTTGAAAGTTGCTTGAGTATATTGTGTTTGAAACAAATAAGGGTGTGGTACACAACACTGCGGCACTGAATTCTCTGAGAGTGAGATGAGCAGCTCGAGGCGTTTAGATGGCGAACACGTTGCTCTTGTTTGTTACACTTCCTAAACTATCGTTACCAACCAAGGCCAACCAGACGCAGAGATACTTTTCCAAAAGTGATGTGCAAATCTAAGTCTCGAGTACCTGCAATACGCGAAGAATTATTAATATCAGTCTGGATCGATATCTTCATCCAAGAGCTGTAAATGCAACGCCGGCATTTTTAATTTTTAATGAGCAGATAGTCTTATTATTCCGCACTACATATATATTATATAAGAAATCCACATAATGGAAAACCTTATAACTTTCATCCAAATCAGCTCTAATTTCTCATTCAGCTACTAAATTACGAAATTGCAAGAGATTTTTCATTTTGTTTCCGAATAATGTACCATCTCCTTTGAACAAAAACGTAAATCTTTCGGAGGTAAAGTTTGGACGTTAATTAAACCTCATTAAAGAAAGTCCAGTGCACAGGCTGTACTCAACTAACAAGGTCCGTCGCGCACGAAGCGTTGTAATCCTTGGCCAAAGAACCCAGTTAGTTCGTACAATTAATGCTTTTTCGCTGAGGAAAAAAGGGAGAAGAAAGTTTGAAAATCCCTCGAACGTCTGCCGTGACAAGCGCTCACCAGAAACTAACCTGTTTCACCAACCATGATAATTAAAATTGCAGCTTTGTATGGTTTCAGTTTCTCCGTTCGCGGGCGACAGGAACTTTTAACTTTTGTTTTAGATTTTTCTTCCCTCTGCCGTTTTAACCGGCACCTTCCGACTCTCAAGGACTCAACAATTTATATTCATGAGGATTATTTTTTTTTTTACAGAAAGAATGCATTTTTCATAATTTCCGTGCACCTGACGCGAGCGATTTATAGTATATCCCCTACGGGCGGACACGTTTGAGTTTCCAAGAAGAAAAGTACCTTAATGCATTTCTCTTTCGAACCATTTAGAAACTTTTAGCCCCTGGATACGCAAAGTTTACTCTAAAACACATCCTCAACAAATTTTCCAATTATCAGATGATTTTCATTTGTTTGAATTTAAGTAAAACTATCAGTTGATTTGTCCGCAAGTTTTGCAGTTTGTACAACTTCTTGGCAAAACTTTACACCTTCGTTAATGGGGGTTTTAGTAAGCTTGAATTTCGGAAAGTAATTAGAGCTCTACGGAGAGTAAACACGGAGCATCGTCTTCAAAAACCTTAAGCATAATAGTCCCTGTAGTATGGTTCCTTTGGATTCTTAAGCTTTGAACTCTGAAAAGCTCTGAAATTGAGGGGAAATGAATAGGCAAGCTTGAAGCTGAGATAAAACGGCCAAAGGAATCTAGATTTAATGAGAAGAAATACTGTCATGACTGAAAAACATAAACTTCCAGAGACTGTCGATCCGAGCAGAAAGTCGAGAAAACAAAAAATATCTTTCTTCCATGTCGTCCATTTATTATGTAATGCTTTTTTTTTTTTTTTGAAAATTTTTACTCTTCCTCGTTTCCTTTAACTCTATCGTAATAATAAACCATGCCTCCCTCGACTCTCTGATTATTACGTAAATTTAATTAAGTTTATTTTTTCGCTGTAAATACACTCAACTCCAAACGACAGTTACATTAGACTGCCGCTGTGTAAAATAAATATAGAAATATAGAAATTTTCTCACATTATCAATCATTATTTTTAAGTTGACTCGTCTCGGTACCAAATCGAAGGGGAGGAAAGCTGAAACTTATGTCGCGTCGCGGTGTCCCGTGCGTTGACTGCTTGGCGATAAAATGAAAAATATCGAAAACCTTCCGGAAGTGAGCGTGAGTTTCAGAGATTTATGACGTTGATATAATAAAAAGTAACCCCTTTTTAAACTGGAGCATGAAAAATAACAAAATTACAGAGTTAGATAAGAACGAATATTTTACAGCTGACGGAATAAAAATTAAGATATTAGTAGCTCTAAAATTGCGATACTTCGGAAAAAACTTGATTTTGGACAGTCTGCCTAAGATTTCGAGGTTTCTTTTTTCTAAGCTGTCGTATTTTATAATAATAACTTGCGGGCCTTTAAAAAGGTACGGATGGCAGAAGAAGAGAGTTTTCTGAGGAAGCTTTCCTCTCATTTCGTGTGCTATTGATCACAGAGAGTTGGCGTAGTTGTCTATAGTAATAGAGGGAGGGCTGGCGAGTGAAAGCACGCAAATAACACAAGCCAGTAGAATAATAAACGAGGCAGGGAGCTGAAGAAAGTGGAAAACAGGCAGAAAGTCTGTGAAAAGAAGTGGAGGGATGCCACGAAGTAAAGAAATGAGAAGAGACACTGGATCGAAACGCAGTGAAATGAATGAAGGGTAGAGAGAAACGATTGATGAAAACTAAGGATTTTTCTCCTTCTTTGCACTTCTGCAAAAATACTATTGACAACAAATTCTCGCTCAAAGAAAACGATCGCCTGGTACCAATATCGAAAAAATCAATTTTTCATTCGATATGAAATCAGCCTTAGATAGAGGGAACTTGTACACCTTCGGTTAATGTATCAGGGTGGCTACATGTAAGGGAGGTCAGGGAAATTTATCCGAAAGTCTGGGAAAAATCAGGAAAATTGATAAATTGAATCTTGTGGCTACTCTGTATATGCAATTATGCATTGTACCCTTAATATGTAAATGTAGATATCTGAAGAAGTAACAGAATCTAATCTACATAGATTTTAGAATACTAATGACTGGTTTCTTTTTTTGTTTCAGGTGAGGTTCGCCAAATATAAAAAGGTTCATCAACATCTCTCTAAAATGCAAGAAAATGTGAGTCGGTTAATGGAAAATTTAATTTTTAAATGCTTTCGAGAAGCATCATTTTCAAGTGTGGGACTCGATAAAAAAGAGGTCAACGTTTTGAAACTGGTGATTTCTCAAAGTTGAGTTTTACAGCCAAGCTAATTGGCTGTAACGGAGCTACTTACGAAATTTAATGAGATCATTAATCTATAAATGTCCTATAACTCTACTCATCTGCTATTTAACACATTCTCTATCTTTTATGAGTGTCAAAGTTGATCCAAGACATTTTTAACTAATTGAAATTAATTTTCGGAATATCATAATGTCTTCTAAAATTAAGTAATTTTTTATACTATAAAGTGGTTCACTTTCTTTAAGATCTCTTGAAATGTACCTTTTATTAAGGAGTCAAGCATGTGTGCACTTGCAGCAGGGACTTCTTTATAAATTGGCAATACGATTCACGATATACCTTCCTCAAAGTGACGTTTATTGTCCTACACTTTTCTGCATTCTTCTCTGATCACCTAATCTCACTTCAATTCCCACTACTCTCTTCACTACTTCAATTTACCTTGTTCATTTCTTAGAAAGTTTCTTCAGTTTATTCTTCTAACTTATGTAGTGTCAAAATTCCCGAGAATATAATCTCTGAACTCAACTAATGTATGTATCCAGAAATCAAAGTAGATCTACTGATTTACTGCAGTTTGAAAGTAATCGATACATTGCATTATGTCTATAAGTCTGTGAATCATAGCTTTTGAAGCCTTTGTGCAATTTTGTGGTAAATTGTATCAAGAGCAAGAAGTTTCTTTGGGCCGGAAACTTTGATCAAAGGATTAGGACTAGAATGTATAGACGGTGGTTTCGTGTACCTCAGCTAGCATTCTGTGACGCAATCTAATTCCAAGATTCTTGGTATTATCAGTCTTCGCTCTTCGACGACCCTTATTACCTACCCCTATAGTTGGTATATGTAGTCAGTGCTGGCGAGACTAGATTCAATCAAACCAAGTGAGTCAAAGTTTAATGAGAAACCTGTTCAGTGTTCACCTTTTTTCACCTACGTATTTTGAATTTGTTTTGTTTAAATCGTAGCAAAATATTATAATATTTGATAGGAAAAAATTGGAATGCTCTTTTATTAAGCTACCTGAAGTCACTAAAACTTGATAAGACAAAAAACAAACTAAGTTCGTATCATGGTGTAACAACTTAAATAGGCAAAGCTCAGCTGAGTTGCACCGAATTTGCATGAATAAGCAATATTGACACTGCCTGTCTGCAGAGTGCCCGAGCAACGTGAATGTTTACACCAATCTCTACAACATGGGGGTGATGTCAAACTGCCGACCGGGGAAGACAATTTCTCTGAACACGATACGTGCGGATCCGTATATCACACGTGCAACTGAAATGCAATTTCTCCCGAAACAGCAAATACATAAATTTTCATTTGTATTATGTTTGCAAAATAGGAATCAATTTCATCAGCGAATAAATCAGTTTTCAATTTCACTCACAGAGAAAACATTTTTTTAAATTTAAGCACAGTAATTGAAACTTTGTCCTGTAAGATCAACATGTACTTATGCACATGTTACGGTTGAGTGAAACAGGAATGTGCTACTGATGCTTCTTCCTGTCGAGACATTCTCGTATGTGCTTTGCCAAACAGAGGACAGGACAAAGAGAAATGGACTCAGTTGATAATGGATGTTTACGAACAGAGTCACGCATGATCTTTGACCTGTTACTGTCCTTCGTGAGATGTGGCTGGGGATGATGTACCCTTTAAATATGAAACTAAAGTTTGCAATTTTTGAAAATTTTTAATGGCAATATTATTAAAAATGTATTCGCATATTTAATAATTCTCTGTCAGGGAAATTTTTCTGAAATTCATGGAAAAATCACGAATCTGAGTACCCTGCAATTGCAACCCACAATTTGTGCTCTTCTCATTGAAAAAAAGTTTCAAGATGAGATATTTTTTGAAAATATCAAATGCTCTTTAAACATCGCTTACTCTTGTACATTATTAATCGAAATCCGCTCGTTTTGACCTGCATTATTTAAAAGGAAATCATATGACGATGCATCTTGCTTCCCTTTTGCCTTACCTGTCATGAGAGATCGCCGACTGGGTAATATGAATATGCGATTTTATGACCACTCAAGGAAAGTCACGTACGAGCCAGTAACGTATTTTCCCATGGGTAAGTCCAAGGGTGGAAAGTAGAGGTCATAGTGAGTATGCGCTAGATGCTCGGGAAATGGAAGGTCTCTGTTCAAACTAAAGTTGCTAATTAAATTATGCCAAAGGAATGCAGTACACATTATCGAGGTACCTCAGTTTATTTTCTTTGAAAACTTCCAAGTCACATGAATATTCTTTGAATTCTGTCATTTGCTTAAAAACTATATGCTAAAAAATATATCTAACTAAAAACTTTCTTTTCATAAATATTCATCAAATTATGATTCTGACTGCTTTGCTCTTCTAATTTGATAATTTTCTTCGTATATCCTATAGTCGTATTAAAATACCTTGGTGAGGAAGAGATCTAAGAGGTCGAATTAGATTGGAAATATTTAATGATGTCTACTAAAGGAGCCTATTTTCAGTCTACTAATTACGTTTAAACGTTTAAATTTATTATGGATTCACCACTCGTTGGCAGGATGCAAATTGCACATGCTTGCCTTCTATAGCTGCGCATTTCAGCCGTGACACGATAATTAAGGGGGTAGTTATCCTTATCCTCATGTTAAGATCCTTATTCACATGTTATCCTTATTCTGAGGGTGGGGCTCTAGTTTTTCTCACGAGGCGATGCGTGACGAATGACGATCGCATTCACGTCTCATCATCCGATTCAAGACTTCCTTTTCCTTTCGATAATTTTGGTCAAGTTGCGACTCATCTTTTTCTCCTTTGAGGACATATGTTACTCTCCATAAGAGGAAATTTGGTTTCACCAACTTTACGCTCGTAATAACAGATAATAATAAATATTTTTCATTAAAAATATATATTCAGGTTTATAATACTAAATTTGCGGCCTTCTAACCGGAGTATTTTCCCTTCTAACGTTTTCTCTGATTACGATGCTGGAAGTACCAGCCAGATGTGATTATCCAAGCTCTCTTCTTCGATATTACACTACGGCGTAGAAAATCGATTTCTTTTTGCATGGAACTTTTATTGGAATACCGTAGAACGGCATCGAGTGACTAAGTAATTAATTTACAGCGTCCTTGCAACTGTTTTACAGAAACGCATGCTTTTCTAATTGCATTAATTGCACAGCAAATTTATTTTTAAGAAAGTACAGTTTTTTTATATCCTGTCTAGTACCGGCCTTAAGACGCTTCTCATAATATTCGCGTTGAATAAATCTCGGAGAATAAAATTCACGATTATTCATTGACCGGAAACTTTTGGGTTTATTTAAGGCGTTGTTTCTTTCTAGAAGAAAAATCGACAAGAAACAAAAATTTACTTGGAACTTTTGTACTTGTTGGGAAAACAAATAGAAAGAGAAACAAGTCAAAATAAAAAGGTCAATCGAGGGTTGTGCTTGTCTTTGTATTACTTTCCCACTGAAACGTAATTTAAAAGTTGGCAAGCCTAGTGACCGTTGAAGCGACACCCTCTGCTGTTAATGAAACTTCCTCCAAGTCACACTTTCAATTTTCCACCGGGCACCTTGCACCCTGGTTCGTTCAAGCTTCTTGAAAACCTCTTTCCGCTTTTCCCCCTTTTCTTTTGCCATCTACTTTTCCCATCGGCCTCTTTCTCTCTGCTCGATATCGGCCAATATCATCAAAGCTCATATTTTTTCACTGCACGTAAAATGAAGAATTTACTACCTCACCCTCAAGCGTAAACGTTTAGACTAATATTGAATTCAGTTGAAGAGAACACAATCAAAATAACTTAATAACATTATTGTTAGAAAATCAGGATCTCTACGTGATATAAGGATAGGATTTTTTAGTGGGAAATAAACGAGAATTCTTGATTGTGACTCGAATATGAAAAAATAAAAAAAATTTAAGAAATTTGTTGAAACTGGAAAAATATTTCTGGATAAAATAGAATTGGGAAAAGTATTCCCTTCACTTGAACGTTCAAAACTTTTGGTATATCAAAGTTGTTCAATTTCAAATTTAAACTCTTCAAGACTGATGTCTTAAATATAAAAAAAACTTTCCAATGTAAATAATTTCAAATTCAAGTAACAAAAACTATTTAGTTTTAAATATCGATTCGTGAAAAAATCTCATTAAAAATATCAATACTATTGTCTAATAATATTCTGCTCACAGTGTTTTTATATTTTAGAAATGAAAACCTACATTTTTAGGATTGCACTATGAATTTCTTTTTGAATTTCTCGATACTGCTCTCGCATTGGCAAACTTTTTTCATTTGGTACCAGTTCGACAGAAAACTTTGCGATACATAGGACATACATATAGGTGCATCGATTTCTGTTTCAAGCTATGTATTTTCCTTTTATATGTATAAAAGCAGAAGTATCCTCTATACGTCGTATTTTTTCCATGAAATGATGGTCAGAGTACCGTGATCGATGTCTCTCTTTGCTATTTATGTGCAACCTTCTTGAATTCAAAGCAGATGAAAATTTTACATTTTATGTATTCAAATACACATGTAACCGTATAAAAAGATCGTTTTAATTCAAAGTACATTTTAATTCTTCCTCAGTTTGTTTTCAAAGTTCTGTCAATTTTATGAGTAAGTCTTGCTTAAATAAAGAGCTTATTTCTTTCAGAGTTGCTTTTTTGCCACACTAAAGACAGCATTTGGGGTCTTGCAACCAATGATAATTACCCAAAGCTTTTCCTCAGTCTGTGCGCGACGTAATTATAAGCAGAAAAAAAACGAAATATCTTTGGTACAAAAAGGTCTTGAATCGAGCAAGTTTTATCAACGTAAGTATCGTCGATAGAGAAAGAAAAATTCAAAGAAGCAGACACACCCTCGGTATCGTTGCAAATTCAGTTGAGTTCGTAGTATCTGGATCTGAATAAAACGAGTGGGAAGATTCTAAAGTTACACTTCTCCAAGGCTTGCATGGTGGGATTAGTGAATAGCGAAACTCATGAATTCACTCAAGTAGACTGTGAGCATGTCATTACTGAAATTCTGTGTTACCTTGCATCCTCTTTTTACCGGTATCACGATACTTGTAATCTTGTGTCTCTTCAGTCCAGAATAATAATAATTTTCCTCAGTCAGTGTTTCTACTGTTCGGAAAAAGAAAATCTCCAGGATTTGTTCAGGAAGTGAAAAAAAATTCGGCAACATTCGTTACCTACTCAAGTTTTTTTCACCTTTTTAGAATTTCATGGTATTGACGAAACCTTGTCATTTTAACATTTTGTCAAGATCGATTTATTCGTACTACTGAATTCCACGGATATAGTCGAATTGGCTTCCTTCTATAATGAAGAAATATGAACTTGACGCTTCTTTCGATGCCAGAACAAGATCTAGAGCCATGCTTATGTCTGACATTTATTGCGCCACTTTTCCTCGAAGGATGTATAGTAGGGAGATTGCTGTGGCTTAAGTCACAGAAAAAGAAATCGCTTACAAGAAGTGTCCAACGGCTCAGAGAGAAGATAAAATGTCAATACTCTCAACGCTTCCAACTTATAGTCTGCCGACTATTTGCGTTAGTCCAAGAACGGGTTGCTCTCTTTCCACTCGTCCTCCTCAGTTTATTCTCCTTCCTGTCAAAGTAACCTTTTGTTTCTTATTTTCTTTTGGTTTGCGCACACTTTAACATTTTTATGTGGTCACGTGTAAAAACTGATATTTCTGATCCAAGACAAAAAATTCGTCAGCTTTTTTATTTGCAGGGTGACTAGTGGAAATCAGAAAAATGTCAGGGAAATTCGAGTAACTGTCAAGGAAAATAACATAGAGATTGACAATATTATACTACGTTATTTTTATCGTATTACACACATAGCTCTTGTAATTTATTTAATAGATTTTTGAAGCTTCTCAAGGATTTCGTAGGATTATGAAGAATTCTCAGACATTTTTTGAGATTCTCCAGGTTTCTAATGATTTCAAGAGATGTTCAATACTTTTAATGGATTTCATGAAATTTTAAGAGATTTTAAAGAAATTTTCGAGAATTCATAGAATTTTAAGGTCGTATTTTAAAGTTTCATGTGGTAGCAGATGAACGTAAAGAAAACGATAAGGAACGTTTATCTACTGACTAAAATGCATTTTCTCTACCTTTTTTTCAAGTGCCTACCTTGTTTTAAGGTACCTATAAAAAATTAAAACCGGTCAGGCTTCACAAGAATTTTACATATTTTAACGGATTTAGTACTGCTGGGATGATAGAAAAAAAATTACGATCTGGTACCCATTTAACTAAACTTCTGCTTCGGATGAATACGGAAAGCTTTTTTTAAAGAGAATTTCAGAAACAAAAGAGCGTTTGGCACGTTCCCATTCCAGGTTCATTACATTGAGAGAATTCGTAATTTTCTGCGAACGCAAAGCTCACATTTTCGTGTGAATCTCGTTCATTGAGTGGTAACCCTGTGAGCCCATTTGGAGTAATTAATGCTCTCTCTAAATTTATTTTAATCGTACAGATTACCTGTGATAATAACTGCTAACTGCTGCTTCACTAGATTCGCTGATTTAATCGTTAGAGTCACCATGATGACATTCCAGGGAAAATTATTCGCTTTATTAAACGGCTTTTCTAGAAATAGTTTAAGTAGTAACAGCTCTTTCATATATTTTTTTTCTTCTCTTAAAACTTAGTCTGTTTATTGCATCAGAACCCTTTTTTGTCTCTTAAAATATGCCCGTTTAAAAGCTTAAATTATTTAAAATAATTTGAAGAGGAAGTAGAGGCGCAGAGAGGATGAGCAGGAAAATAACTGTCCACTGCTGGCTGGACGTATAATCCATAGTTACTTTGCCGTTAACGAGACCTATAATTATTCTCGCTCCATGTGCATGTAAGATGCACCATTGTTCACGGGCTTCCACTGTTTTCAATACGATTGTCCGCGAGCTTATTGTTGGAAGTTTCTATTGTCGTTATTATTTCATGGTACTATGCCTCAGATTTATGAGTTTGTATAATTCGTAAAGGGTCCCAGACCAGTGCAGAACCATCCGAGTCACCAAATTCTCCCCCTGGTATTACTTGCAACAATCTTAAGTCTTTATTAAGTCGTATTAAATCATTTAAAAATGTTTTAATAATATATTTCGAACGAATTATTTCAAGCTAATTTATTATTCCGTCGACTAAATGTTATCCAAATCAAGTTAATCTTCATATTATGATGATAATCGGTCGTATTTAAAGCCGTCGTTAAGTCTCGGATTTCAGTTCGTTGAGGAACTTCCTCAATGACAAGTTGGAAACTTAGTATCACTACTGAAAGCCATTTCATTGCCGAGTCTCCAGAGACCATTAAACGAGAGACTTCAGCCCAGAGTAATTGCAAATTCGCATCCTTAAATACGATTATAGTCATCCGGAATTCCCTCTCGAAATCTATGCAGTATGTAATGCTTCATTTGTCATGTACCCCAAGTTCCGAATGTTAAATGCAAAAAATATTACTATTCATATTTCCAGTTCATATTCGATGAAAGAAAAACTTTTATGTATTAGTCAATGAATACGATAGGGAATTAGACTTTTTTTCACTAATTCTTTTTAAATTAATCCTTCAAAATTACACAAGGAACTTTAAAATACTTTAGTCCTAGCTTTCGTAAAACATAAATATATTAAAAGGAAATAGTTGATTTTGATTGAATTAAACGAATTTAGATTGTTTAGTATTTTATTATTTTTATTCTCACAATCAGTATACTTGTGAATATTTGTTCACTTTGTATAGTTAAAGGCCAGTCGGAAAAGATTAATTAAGGAAACTCTACAGTGGTATAGAATTTCGTGTTCAGAGCTAGTTTCCCTTCTTTTTCTCTGTGGCTCGTTGATGGTACTTACTGCAAGTAGAAAGTAAAGTGGAAATAGTTCAAGTGGATCTTACCAGGAACGGTGAAAATGTTACCCGTCCGGCTCTTGAATGGTGGTAGCGGCAAGAGATTGGAGGACTTTCGTCTACCACTTCAAGTTTTCAAGGCGAGCAAAAGTAATAATGATTCGTCCCTGGAAAATTCTTTGATAAACACCTCTTTGCAAATTAATGATTTTAAAATCACACTCTACTCTCACATTATAAATCTTCATATGTTGCATAATTTCCAATTATGCGCAAGTGCCATTTATTTTCCAACATCCAACTTAATTTTAACGGGTTTCGTATATCCTATCTTAAAAAAGTGTTGTCACGATATATCTCGAAAATCTCGCATACATTGTTGTTGCAAACCTGATTGGTTTTTGAATAACTTGAAGTTGAAAAAAATGTCAGGAAACCCTTCTAAATACGTTAAAATTTCTTAAAACTTCCAAAAACCTCTTGAAATCCGTTAAAAATCCACAAAAACGATTAAAATATTTTTTTTGTGGAATTTTAGGGAATTTTGAAAATTTTTTAAAGATTTTATATATTTTAAGGAATTTTAAAGTTTTTCGATACATTATAAAGGATTTTAAGAAACTTGAAAGAAATTTTAAGGAATTATAAATATGTTCGTGGAATTTCAAAGGATTTTAAAAGTCTTGTAAGAATTTTCAGTAATTTTAAAAGATTTTGAGAGGTTTCTATTAATTTAAAGGAATTACAATAGATATGTATAATATTAAAAAGATTTAGTGGAATTTTAAAAGGACTTCAAGAAATTTTAAGAGATATTTAAGAAAGTTTAGGGAATTCAAAAAATGTTAAGGAATTTTAAAGTTCCTCGTGGAATTTTAAAGGATTTCACAAATTTTTTAAGATTTTCTACATTTGATTTTTTAATGACGTGAATTTTGTAAGAAATTAAAGAAATAATCGTGCGCTTAGCGCACGTGTTGTTCTGCTAGTATCAATATAATTCAGAATATTTAAGTATACATCAATTTTTTTAAACAATGGTATTATTCTGATTATGGCAATTTTCTGATTATCTAGATATTTAGTTCAAATATCCATTTTTCTCCGCGTGGAATGTGGTTTCCATTAAGTAATAATTCTTGAGTGCTTATTACTTTTATAGTTTTCTTCCTTATTGCCTTTCAAATTTAACTCTTATGGTCGAATGCGTCGTTATTATTACTTAAGTAGAGCTTAAAGTTACAATCAGAAGAAGAATTTTATTCTTTCTACAAATAGTTTCTTTATACCTTAAAAAATAAATTTAATTTATAAAACAGAAAGAATTGATGTTAGAAAGACAAAAAATAAGATTGAGATGAATTATAACTTTTTTCAATAAAATCGTAAATGTTTTTCGACTCGTTTTTTGTTGTTATCAGTCTTTTGTGCCAAGAATTATGAACGGCTAATGAAGTGGAACAATCAAAGGTGTAAAAAAGTTTCAGCTCCCTTATCGGATTAAACCTACAACATTGTGCTTGCATTTTACGACTCTTTATGTGTAGCTGACCCTCTGAATCTGACAATTCCGTCCGCTTGACGAACCGCTCATTCGCCGTACTTCCTTGATAATTAAAAGCGTGCCAACAAAAGCTGAGATAAATTGACAATGTGTTCAGAGTTGTGCACTTTAGCTTTATAACGATGAGAGGATGGAGTTTCACAGTCAGAAATAAATCCGCTTGCAGAAGGTCAGATTCCAGGAAGTCAGAAAAGAGATGAGAATAAAGGACAGTCACTCGAACAAGGTTAAAAATTGAATCAGAGGACTGAAGCCAAAGCGAGAGCCGCAGATGAGATGAAAATCGATTTAAACCTCTCTCGGTAAAAAGTGTCGATGGTCCGCACTTCGTTCCACCCTAGAGCATACGGGTAGCCTCTTTCTTTCCTACAATTAAGCGAAGTCACTTTTTACCTTTTGACTTAAATAATTAGAAGTTCCAGTAGGTAAGCTTGAAAGCTTTTTTACAGTCGTCACAGTAGGTCGTCAGGTCGTCACCTTATTCACTTGTTTCCACCTGCTTTGAATTTATTACATACCGATTTTAAGCATTTGTCACCTTTTTACCTTTTTTAAATTAAGTGAAATCTTTTTAATCACTTTAAACTATTTTTACCTTTCTAAATGCTAATGATTTTAAGAACTGCGATGACTGCTTTTATTTCTTAATTGTAGATCCCAAATTCTCTCCAAGGTTCCACATTGTACCCCTGCTTGAAATTAAACCCGAAACCTCTGCTTTCATCGCTTCTATTTTCCTTGGATGAGATATTAGCTTTAATGAATTTCTCGTGGACACCTTTGCCCGGGTTGCTCTGTCGAGGTTTAATTTAACTGGAGCACGGCAAGTGCGATTTAATTGGGGGAACCGTTGTCTTCCCATCAACACGTGGCTCCGTCATCTGGAAACCCGATGACAAAACCCGAGAGAATAGCAAAATAAAAATAAATTTCGGGGTGAAAGAGATTTCGAGGCGTGTACACTTTGTTTTCAGAGGGAAGCAGAAAGAAAAAAAAAAGAGAAAAAGAGAGAAAGAAAGAAAGAAAGAATGAAAAAAACTGTGTTGAAAAAACAAAACTGAAAAAGAAAAAGCATAGATGAAAGAGAAATGGTAAGGGATGGGACAAAAACGACGATTAGGGAAGTGCTGACACTGCTTTTTGCCTAGCTTGCTGACCACATACTCTGCCCTCTCATCAGCTCCAAAGTTGCCTATAACGTTCATGCAGTGACCTCCTAACTCGACAAATTAACGAACCCTCGATAATTGATACCGCGTGAATACATAAATATGTAATATCAACATCTTCTTTCCTCTGGCAAATCCCCAGGTTCAATGATGAACTGATTGCATTACCAGGGGGGGGGGGCAATTCATATGTGTCTCGACATTAGTCGAGTAGTGTTCGAGGACTATTGATTCTCACGAGTGAATCCGCGGTACAAACAAGAAGGGTCACAGCTAAGAGAACCCAATTGCTCTTCGTGCAGCGGAGCAGTCTAATTAGTAAAATCAATATGAAAATCCGGAGGACAAATGCCGAGTGCACATAGACTAGAAACTGGAGGGACGTCGCGTGTATCTAATAAAAGTGCAATTGTTCTTTACCAAACAGTAGAGCTCTTGAATAACATTCCCCTTCGACCTCCGACCCTCAGTAGAATCGAACCAACCTTGCTCCAGCTGAACTTTAATTTTCTACTCGTTATACTATTTCAAGTATTCGTTTCAACTTCCTCGCTTTTTTGCAGTTTAATTACCTTTTCAAAGAAGAGTAGGTGCTTTGGAAAAAAAATTATAAAAATTTATATGGTATAGGTAGTTATTTTTTTATACCATTTTATTATAATAATCATTTTTAAAAAGTAATAAATGTTTAGGTTTAAAGATCAATTATCACAGGTCGTTATCTATTCACTTTTTTTTCTATTTTGAATTTGTTCTCCTATTTCACCTATTTTGGAAGTTTGTCATCTTTTTATCTTTTATTCATTCAACGCGAAAGAGGGAATGTTAATCTAAATGCAAAATTACATTTAACATTTTGCATCGAATCAGGAAAATGTAAACTTTTGAAATATGAGACATAAATTTTAAAATTGCTATGTGAAATAAATAAATATGTATACATATATAAATAATATATGTATGTATATGTATGTGATGTCAAGAAAATATGAATATATTGTTTCTCCCTTGACGTGTACGAGCTGACTAAAGCCAGTGCTCGTACTTGTATCCTAATAAGTTATTGTCTCCCATGCAGCTATTATTCGAGACACAAATTCCGCGTTCATATATCTCTATACACTACGGCATTTGTAGTCCGAAAACTGAGCATAATGGACGTCATAACTTACAAAATGCCACTACTGTTCATCGTAAAGTTGTCCCAACTTTGGCAGCTGCGTTCTGACCATTCCAGGAAAACAATTTAGTCGTATTCATCTTTTAAAAATCCCTAAATGACGATAAAAGGAAATGACTGATAATATTTCATCTTAAAATTAAGGATCTGGGTCTGTAAATCTTATATGGAAGGATTGTAGATACATTAGAAACAGAAAAGTCGTAAAGTTGCGAATTTATAAAGTTTTATAGCTTTTCTTGGAGTCGGAGAAAATTATAAGAAAGGAGGAATTTTTTTATAAAGAAGGAATCAATTTTCTGATACTTCAATCATTTGTAAACCATTTTTGATATATAACAATGAGTGAGACAAAATTATCATAATTCGCATGCTTTGATGTACAATTTACATGAAGGGGCTGCAATTTAACACAACATTCTCGACACATCGTTAGATGGTAACACGCTGCACAGTGTTTTAATCTCCACGCCTTCTGCAAGTGTCAAGTGCAACCGTTCAGTTAATTACTGCTGTTCTAGGGTTATTATGTGACAGCAGAAATTTGTTTTCCTACATCAATTTGAAAATGTAGCACTTTAATCATTTGTCTCCTTTAAAATATGGTTCAAATAATTCAGAAAGTAAGATCACTTTGCAAACTTTATTCCAGCAACACCTGTGCACGAACATGATGGATAGAACTTGAAGTGAAATCAATTAAAGCTTCATGATCTGCACACAGTGTTTATTGTTTGAAAACTATAGTGCTATATTAAAAAAATGCAGTTTAACAAACTTTTAAATTGATACCTTCTTTTGCATTGGGTATAAGTTATTTGATTCGGAATATTTAGAAACAGTCTGTTTACCCAGGTTATTTAATTTGTAGACTGGATGCGAAACCATCGAAGCGAGATTTCACTTCGACAAATTGCTTCGCAAATACGCGCTAGTCAATTTTATAAATTCCTTCGCGGGCATGCGATTGGGTAATATCAGATCGTTACACGCAAACCCTACCAATTCACGAACCTGTCTGCAAGTACTTGGTGAAAAACAAGTTTGATCATACATCAGCTGGAGATAAAAGTTTTCCCCTCATTGCTGGAAAAAAGCTGTTATTCGATATCAGTGCAAAGTGCCGCGGGTGACTGCGTTTTATCAGTTTTATGCTGTGATTGATTTTTTTGCACGTGGTAAACGAATATTGGAATTGGTTAGTTTAGCGATTGCATGCAAATTTCTGTTCACACGTAAATAATTTTGAAATAATTCTCTATTTAATCAATAGAAGAATTTTAGTGTATTGTTATCCATTGGGTGTTGCCGAACATATTTTCTGTTAGATTGAGTAAAGGAAGTAATTCTAGAATCAAGATAATTACAGCGCGATCCTGAAGTTCTCCAACGTTCTCGTTAAAACAACTGTTACGTACTGATAGTATCCCATTAAGAGAAGTTTCGTGTGTGCCTCAATTAAAGCGTATTTTAATTGTAACTGCGCTGAGCCGCAAGAATAACGTTGAATGAAGACTTGTTTTACTTAAATGTAGAAATAAAAAAGTATTTAATTACAATTAATACGATTAAGTAAGGCAAGGGGGACTGTTGCATGTTGGAGGAAAATAAATAATTTACCATAAAATAGGTACTTTAAATGAAAACTGTGAGTGACATTTCTATTTTGCACATCGTTAAAATTAGGTAGTTTTAATTGGATGACTTAATTGAGTAATTCAAACAAATAAAAAGGTACAGATTTAGTTCAATTTTAAAAATATTGCATTATTTAGTAAAAAAATGAATTAACTGCGTTGACTTTAGCTAGTTTTACGAATAATAAGAAGCTTCACTTCGCTTTTCGCCTGAAAGCTGAACGCTCTTTTATAATAATCCCTAATTCTTTCGCAGATATCGACTCCTCTATTTCAGCCGGGGATTAAGTCTCACTAAAGTTTCGACTTTTTAACACCCATCCAGACATGAATAATTAAAATCTTGAATGATTTAACTGAAAAATGTGCACTCTATGGACAGCTCTGAAGTTTAATTCCCTTTCCGTAATAATCCCTCGTCTTAACGATTTTTCCTCATTACACTAATTAATTTAAAAACTAGCCTTATTACGCGAAAAATTTTATGCATGGCGATAGTTCATCAAATATTTTTAAAAGTTAGGCTTGATGACTTTTTTTAAATTAGCAAAGCTTTTAAAAATTTGAGAAGAAGTATAAATCTGTACTTTTATATTTGTATAAATGAGATGTATACTTAGTTATTTTTATTTCACCTTTCACGTTAACTTGTCTTAACATCTAACTTTAATTACACTACGTTCAAGCACTTCCAAGGAAAAAAATCTTTCTGAATGGCTATTTTTACTGTTCGTTAACGAGGCTGGGACTCAGCTACGTGTTCACTTATAAGTTCACGTATCCCACTTCTCGCGATTCAATTACTCTTCGCACCCAAGCCACGTTCCGACCAATGAAAACGTAATTAATGGTGTTGTACTTGTGGGCGGTGCCAAGGACCATTTGCGGTAATTTGCATGGATATTATTCTTTAAAACAAACGCCGCTCGTGCGACTCTTGGAATACCGAATAACGGATCTTCACGCCAGTAACTTGACCTCCTGTATGGTAAACTATGGTATTTTTCCTCTTTTTTTTTCATGAAGCCCTTTCCCGAATTCTTTTATCTGAACCCTTTTTCTTGCAAAAGAGACTGTGGCCCTTTATTAGGCCCATATTCTCCCAACTAAAAATAACAATATACATTACAAGTTTCTTTCATATAAATGAATCAATAATTGATAAGTCGTGGTGAATTATTGTTAGCATTGTGATTGCTTATTCTGCAAAAGGCTCATTTAATGATATAGAATTACCGAAATTACTGGTGCACGAGATCAACGAATATTCTGCATGCGTGCATTAAAATGTGCGCACTGGACTTGCAAACTGTTTCCGATTTTGAATTCATCCGCATGATGGTAACCATCATGGTAGACGCACTCACGCGTTGTCATCATATCATCCGCGTTTACGTGATTCCAAAAGGCTTTATGGGATTTTTAAAAAATCCAAGGGATTTCAACAATTTCATGGGATTTGGTCGTCACAGGTTGTCGTTACCACCTATTCACGTAAATCGCGATATTTTCGAGATATATATGGTGACATATCACTTTTTTAGATAGAAAAAATATGTACTTCACTCCGTCACTTCAAAATCTCACTAAAATAATTTACAATTAAATGTCGATAATTTTTCTCTGTGGAAAAATAGTGAACGAAAAGTTACGCTTGATCGGAAGTTCGACTCAGAATGTCATTAATCCCAAAGATAGGAGAGATAGAACGGAGCCTAAAAGACTAGGTGGTAACGGGGGTGTAAAGCGAAAGCAGGAGCGACGGAGAGGTGGTGTCAGTGATAGTTGTGATTAATGTGCGATGTCTTGATTACGCGACCAAACGAGCGACAACGTTCTCTCCTCGATTTCTGGATCGCTTCAGATAGTCTATCGACAGGATTCAAATATATATGCACTTTTCGCGTATCTGTCACTTCTTGAATCCTGATCTGTATTGATGTTGTATTGAGTATCCGCATCTTGCGAAAAAGCTTTTGCATTACTTATCAACTTCTTCTTCAGAAATCCAATATTTTTCTGTGAAACTTTTCTTTGAAAATCGCAATATTTTCGAAAATAATCGATATTATCTCATAAATTCAAGATTTTTAACAAAAGAAGTGGTTTTGAGTGTCTTGTAATGAGCATCATATGTTACTCTCTCGTTAAAATGTTTCGGAAAGTTATGCCACATTGTTTAGAAGACGAGAGAGCGAGAAAGCGAGAGAGAGAGAGAATGAGAGAATGAGAGAAAGACGAAAGGCTCGTGTTAATATGATGGATGGTAGAGTCTGGCAGGGAATCAGCACAGGTGCCTCGAAACTTTGCTGAGTAATTCATTGTGTGTACCTGAACAAGCTGAAGTTGTAAAGAGGAAGAGAAAACAAAGGAGAAAGAAGGAAACGAAAATGGGAAAGGATTGAGAAGATGCGCTAATTGGTTTTCAGAACTGGAGATTTTTAACCACTTTACAAAGATTTTTTGTTTCCTTTCTTTCACATAATGTATCGTTCGAGTCTTTTCTTATCGAGGTAGAGCATTTTTCAAAAACTTATAATAGCCAATGTTTGCCTGAAGATGTAATATTACCTGTCTTGATATTTATACCTATTCCGGTACGGTTACTTACTTCTTATATTAATTGATAGAACGTCTAATTAAAGTACCAAGGAAGTAATTAAGGTATAAACATCTAGAAACTTTTGCTTTCATATTCTACTCAACCCTTTCGACGATCTAATCATGACTCAAAGGTTGTGTCAGAATTTTATTAAAACTGGAAAGCACTTAAAATGGTGAAATTAAAAAAGTCATCTAAAACTTTATTTATTCCCGAAATTTTAAACATTTCAGGAGAAATGCGTTTTTTAAAAGAAAAAGTTTTTGTAAGTGAAGAAAGTTGTCGAAATAGAATAATTCGTTCAGTTTACGATACTGAATTTTAAAGTACACATAGACGTGAATATAGAATCACATGACGGGTAGCAGGTGAATAGAACAAAAGCTCCCGTAGTAATGGCAAAGCCCTCTCGTAACACTGCCTTTACCGATAAATCACTCCTTCAAGATTGCGAAGTAGAATTTTCTTGATGCGTTCAGTCTACTCAAAATATAACGGAAGAAAAACGCTGCACGATTTATTTTACAATTTGAAGATTCATTTCTTTTTCGAGACTTGAGGTTCTTGAGATAGTAAAGAATGATATGCAAACTGGAATCGAGAGTCTAATAGCAAGGAAAACGTTTAAAAGGAACTTTGAAAGACAAAGTCGAAAAGGCTTTTCTCCGTTTTAGCTAAAAAGGATTCTCTAGCTGTTTGCCTCTTCTTGAATGCGTTTAATGGAATCGAATCGGGGATTTGGTTTTCCTCGCAGTAATAGAAGAACTTCGTTCCTTCCGCCGAGAAACAACGATTCGTTTCACAGGATTTCTGATCTGAACGGTAACGATTGGATTATTTAAACTTTTCATCCAAGTTTTTACCACTCTGAGGAACTTATATCCCTGTTTCGTTCCTCGGCTTGATCGAATCGGGAAAATAGGAAAAATTTACAAGTTTTAAACTAAAAGTAAAACTGAAAACCGTTTTGAATTTTACCACTTTTTGAATGGATAATCTTTCATATAACTACTTTATTTAAAAGTATATTTGGAACTGAATGTATATTGATCTGACTTAACGTGAAGTTTGAGGAAAAAGCACTAAGAAATAATGGAAGAAAGTGATTTCTGGGAAGTTAAAAGCCGCGGATCAAGAAAGCCACCCCTCACCTTCTTCCGCCTCAGCCTTCGCTGCTATTCGAGCACTCTTCCCACGTCTTGTACTTACCACCCCTTTTGCCACCCCTTCCCGATTGCCCTTCTACTTATTTTCCGTAAACTGTGAAGAAATCGAATTAAAAATTTATCACCTAATCGAATTAAAACTATACGAAAATTGAACCGAGAGAAGTAAATTAGTAGACACTGTACTGTTGCACAATTCGCTGGAAAAATTATTTTAGAAATGTTGATTCATTTCTTTGAATACGAGTTTAGCAGAGAACGTTCTTTTTGAATAATATGCTCGCAAATCCTACTTTTTCCGCTAGTAATCCCACTATTGAAAAATATCTCGTTTAAAACGATGATATGAGAGTTTTGAGAGTATATCCGATTTACTTCCTATTTGCAAATCGTTGAAGCTCTCTCGGTTTAGCATTATTTAGGTTTCGTATTTAAAACTCGATAAAAAGGATAGTTTCACACACTACTCACCGAGCAGTCAAGGAAATTTCAGGGAAAATAGAAATTGACTAAAGCCTTTCATGAGATTTTAAGAAACTCTATGCTATTACCGAGTTAATTTTTATTTAAAATTTTTCAATAAATGTCTACTTCTATTTATATTTTACCTTCTTCTCTTCTTTACTTCTTAAATTGCAGGCCATTCATACTTTCTATGTCATTATGCGCTCGTTAAAGTGATGTACTTTGAATTTATGTAGAAACTTCTCGGGTGTTATGAGGCGCTGAAACATCGTCGTCGCAAATTTGAACGAAAAACAAGGTGTAATTGTTTTATGGTAATGAATATTGGATTTTGTAAAAATGGCCTCGTAAAATGTTTAACGGCTGCGTGCCAAATCAGGACTTCCTCTCATACACATGAAGCAACGAGGTGAGACTCAACGAAGCTAGGGAGCTTGTGATAGGGAAATTAAACTGTTTTCACTTGCCTCAACAAAGTGTAAATATTTAATGGATTTTACGCTTATAAATAACATATATTTCAATTAATCTATTACACAATTAATAGTAATAAATAAGGTGATATATTATCAGAAATTTGTTTAAAATGTGGATAGCATTTTAATTTTAATAGAAAAGTACCATTAATTAGTTATTATTCAACTAATAAATATCTTTTTTATGTTTCAGGTATGTAATCAAGTGACAATAAAGGAGAAGATAACGTGAGTTTTATCATCGACTCTCTTATCGTTCGATTTTCCCATCTATGTACGTATCAGATATTGATAGTTCATCCACTATATTCCAAAACGTTCGTGCGCCATGTATAGTCTTTAGATATATATATATTATGCACTTCTTAGATACTAACCATAGAATTATGCAGAGTATTTCCGTTGACAGAGAATTATAGCTTAATATATAGATCGAAACCAGTAAATATTTTAAGAAAATGTAAAAGATGCAGAAAAAAGGAAATAATTCATATATTGACTTATTTCTTTCAAACTTCTTGCGGCGACTCAAGCTTGTCTGACTAAACTCATACCTTTACTACTTTATCGAACCACTTTACATATTCCAAAGGAGTATAAGTAACTCATATTGAATTCCCTTCAATCTTCTTGAATTCATCTCGAATTCCTTTCAATTTGGACTAACTAATCCTACTTCATGATTTTTTCTCTAAAAATATTTTTTTTTATATTTAAAAGTAAAGTGAAGCGGTATTAAAATCCACGTTAGTAAAATTGACGACGCAACACTTATCCCTCAACGTCAATAAATCATTGAACTTCGTCCGCCTTTAAATTTCAGTAGTCAACGGTTTTAGTCAGGATTAACTGTCGCATTTTTCCTTCCACGCAATACCGTATACGGTTACGATGCTATAAAAAACTGGAAAAAATTACCAGTCGACTCACGTCGTCTCGACGAACAAAAAAAACTTTATACCTGTACGCACATAACGTGCGCAGTATAAATGGTCTCATATCATTATACAGTTATAGATGTATATTATATCATTGTATGTAAATGGACCATATGCTCCACACGACTTTATAATGTCGGATTTCGAATGCACGCTTAATATTTTCATATTTCACGTTCACCACGAATAACTGATTTTGTGAACGTTGAGGGGTGCGCTCTCGCATATTTGTACTGTGTAATTAAATTATTTTTTAACCTCTCTTCAGAATTCATTACGAGTACCACTCATAAGCGCGACTCGACTGTAAACTTGCTTAAATATTTTTCATATTCAGCCATTTCGAGTTTGTGACGTTTTCTCCATAAAAATTGCAAAGCATCGTTTTTATTACGTTTGAAGTTTAGAAATCTGGCTGAATTAAAAATTAAAATTACATTCCGTTCGTTTGCAGCATTAAATTGGTTCACAGTGATACTTATATTTTTTCATTCTTTTTTTATTCCTATCTCTGAATGACAGTTGATGTCATGTAAAATATTATCTTTAGTTGTCAACGGGTGTCATAAAATCGATAAACAGAATCGCGGAAATCTTGCTTGACAGGCGTGCTACAAATTCGTGTTAAGACAATGACATATCGTCCTATTTAACATTTAACAAAGCTCATTGCGAAAGCAATCAAAACTTGGTTCAAACTCTATGCCGAAGTCTGTTGGGTGTTCCTTCAGAATACTAACATCCCCACCCTCATCATCCCCTTAATTCTTTTGAAGAAATAAGTCGAGGAATTGTTTTTCAGTCCAAATGATTGGCTACGGGACGGTAGATAACCGGTAATTACTTACCCATCTCAATATCGATAACTCAATTATCGGTATTTCATTTAATATCTCAAGGTTCCTCGAGAGGTTCTTCAGAACCCTTATACTTCTTCCATCGGATGCACTGATCGTATTTGTCTTAGATTCAATTTACTTTTCTGAAATGTTCTTCCTCTGGTAATCAATATTTGCCATCATCGTTTTAATTCTATTCCAGCTTTTATTACAATTAATAGCAAGCAGAGCTGTAAAAAAAGACATGATTGACATGATTCAGAGTGTTCAATGAAAATTGGAATTTGGAAACAATCGCTTCTACAGCTGAGCTTCCATTCATACCCCTGCAATTAGTGTAACAATTTAAAATGTAAATAGAGGCATAAATATTACATTTCCATTTTTACGCTGCTTTCACTGTGCCGAGCAACGATCGCGGGATATAAATTGAAACGAACAATGTTCTGACTTTTTTAGTCAAAAAGTTGCTTGCACTTCCTGCGGAACACAGCCCATATATTTTTCACCAAATAAAATAGAAGGTTGGCATTGAAAGGAGTGGTCTACCACCATCAGGTTAAAATTTATTGTTTCAAGCGCCATCAAGAGATTGTTCATTATGTAAGGAATTGAATTACCTTTTACGATATGTGTAAACCGTGTTTTCCAATTTTTACGGCTGAATAGAAACTACTAATTCGCACTTTGAAATTCATGGAGAAGTAGTGCAAGTGCAGCACATCTGCGAACTGAATTAGATAAAAAGTTCTCTCAAGAGAGAGAAAGAGAGAGGTAAATACAGTCTTGAATTTGCTTTTATTTAAATCAATGTAGATAGAAACCTTTGGAAAGAGTTCGAAATTGTAGATAACTCTGAATTTCGTGAAATTTTGATTTTGAGGGATTTAAAAAAATTAGTGTAACTTTACGGGATTTCAACATTAAGAAATTTTAAGGGTTTCCATGAAATTTTAAGAAATTCTAAGGGATTTCATAGAACTTTAAAGGATTATAAAGTTTATCGTGATGCAATATAAAGAGATTTCTAAGGTTTTCGTGAAATTTTAAGCGAGAGATTTCTATAAATTTAAAACTTTTCACTTTTAAGTGAAATTGAAAAATTGAATCTTGTGGTCACTCTGGATAAGGATACCGAGTCATGAAAGAAGCGAACTCAATCTGGGTAGCCATTTTGCTACATTTCTGGCAGCAAGCCAGCCCAAAATGAGAACTTTAACAAAACCGCCGTTTCAAATTCTGAATAGAGCGTACCGTGAGAAGTAGTATTAACCTAAGAACCATTTTAGCAGTCAGAGATTGCTTTACTATTCACTAACGAAGTGGAGTACATTAGCCTAGAGCACGAGTGATTTTAACTTCCCTTCAAAGTTGATTCGTTTACAAAAACGATAGAAACTCTGCTTAATTAGCTGTCAACTTGTTATTTAGCGAGCAACATTTTAAAATATTTTTAAAATGTTATTAATACACTTTACTCGACTATTTAATTACTTTCATTTTCTATCGAGCTCATGGTTTTCACACTTGCTAATTTTCACACGAAAAAAAAAGGAGAGTGCAAAAATGCGCGAACATTGTGGCTTATTGACGGTATGGACTCGAGCTGGACACTTGGGAAATTAGAAACGATATTGATTTCTTTTTTGCTTGCCGCCGGGAAAGCCGTTCAATAACCACGTTTACGTAATCCTACTTCGCGAACGCATTTATTAGGCTAATTTACATTATATGTATTACTATTCCGGTATTCTTCTACAGTTAACTTTCTAGTTTCCTTGGATTCTAAGTTCTAAATTCTTAATTTAACGATCAGTAAAATTGATCGATTTCCCGTCCTCATCGAATTCGAGAGAATTTTATCGACACTTTTCGCTTCAACCTCTCCGTATTCGACATTTTTCTCGCCTCAGCATGAAGATTTTCCTTTTTCACTTTGCATGTTTTTCACAAACACTTGTACACACCTCGTAAAAACCCATTGTCGTAGATAAGGAAAATAATAAAAAAGATGTAATGGAGAAACTATAGGATCGATGAAGTTACCAGCGATATAATCCGATATGAATATAAATCCTGGAATCCGTTTCCAATATTCTGTACAGTATTCGAATGAAAATGCATGCATTATCTGCAATGCGCCTCTCTAAATTTTTCAGTTATAATTTTTACTAACTTCAATTAGTGAAGCAATCCTGTCTATAAATCAGTTTATTTTCTACTGATAATCAGTAAAGAATAACTGATTTTTAGCTAGAATTGAGACACTAATCGAAATTAGTAAAGTTCGGTTTTCTAAATTTTCTAGCAGAATCACTATTAATTTTCAATATTCTCGAAATTCGCTAGTCACATATTAATTTTGGTAATAAGTGATCCCTAAAATAGTTCAACTTTCATTCGATATTCGCGGCATCATAATTGAATCGTTGAGTTGCACGTTGGAACTTGATTATTGGCCATTATCACAAATGATATTATTGCATTTAATGAACGTATCGCTTAGAATTGAGTTGTGACCTGTTAAATGTTCATAAATTTTCACACGTTACATGCGAAATATAAGGTTTGATATTTAGATTCTGTCGCGTAATTTAAACGAAGATTTAATATGATATAAATAATATAATAAATCCTGAGAAAAAGCAATTTTCTATTTGAGAAATTTACTTCTTGAACTTTTTGAATTTGTATTATTATCCACGGCGAAATTTATATCATGTTCAACCAACTATAATCGTATTTGGTTATCCGTACAGAATTTTCCCTGCGTTAAATTATCTCGAGATTATTCCACATTTAGCATACGATCACCGATTTATCGAGCATCATTATCGAATTATGGCTTAATAGCATATATTTCGGCTTCTCGATTTTGATACCATGTAGGTATTTCCAAGAGAATTAACTAAATATAAATTACATTGGCAATATTATTCCCCCATTCTGCAGGTGCATAGATTTTAAACTATTAGTAGTTTTTATAGTCGCAGACAAACTTAATTTACCATGAAAAAGTTATTAATTCAATTTTAGATTATTATTATCCTTATAACGCCAACAGGGCTCCCACTGTCATTTAAAATGTTAGTGAATATTTCAGCAGGTCGCGCATTTCGAAATTAACATTAAAACTGGGAGCAAGAACAAAGCTTTAAATAAAAAGCAAGAGGATATGCATTAGAATTCGCGTGACGCAAACAGAGAACGAGTGCGAAATGGAGTTTCCAAGCCACGACATAAAACTTGGCCATCATTGCACGGGGTACAAATCGCTTTAAAATTTTATGAGCGGTAACGTTTCCGCTTTTAAAAGCCTTTTCTCAAACTCCCCATTAAAGTTCCCTAGATCTCGGCGAAATGTAATCCTAATGTTCTTGGCCATTTAACGCGCCATCACCTTCGAATGTTAGCAAACTGGATTATCGGTCTTGAACCTCAATGACCGTATTACGCTTAATCGGTTGCTAGTATGCATTATCCGAGAAATATGTCACAATAGGGAAAATTACATTTAATAATCTTATACCAATTCCGTTCGTTCTTTCTTATAATCAAATTGAAAAAATGTTTATTTCGAGAGCCATAATTAGCAATCATGTAATTTTGTATCTTTTATGAACTCCCTGTAAGGAGAAATTTTATTGCTCATCAATAAAATAATTGTATGTTGCTTAAATGACTCTAATGAGGACATTTTTTTACTGAGAACTGGTTCAACGCGTGTGTAAATTGAATTACAGTAATCATCACTAACCTCATTTTATATTTGAGAAATGTACTTTTGCAGATAATTGAAGAAATCATTATTATACGGAGAAAAACTGGAAATTAATCCATGATATGCGAGTATTAAAATTTTGATTATATAAATATTGATTATATAAATAACTTGTAAAGCGGAAGCGGGATTGTTTTTTTTTTACAAGTTTAAAACGCGGATGCGAAATTTCTGGATATTTTATGAAAATCCGATAGCGCTTTGGATCTTCCGGAATGTTCCTCGCTAGAGAATGCTGACAGCTAACTACCTGCTAGTAATAATTGGACAAGAACTTAGAATCTTTCAGGATCGCGTTGGCATTAATGAGGTGCTTAATGTTCAATCAGAAAAGTCCTTATCTTTTACGTGACTCGTGGGGTACGAAGCACGGTTTGCCTTTTAGAAAATTTACGTCGCTTTCGACAACTCAAGGCATTATACGAGAGGAGTTGAAGACTTTGATGTTCGCAAGTAAAAAATATCCTTCGTTCATTACTTCATTCAATACTGCCAACTTCCTCCTTGGCTGTCTTCCAATTCCGGCAATGTCCACTGTCTCGTGAAAAGATTTCCGGGATTTAACAGTTAAAGAAAATTAAGTGGACGCTGAGAATAAGTGGTTTTCCCATAATTAGAGAAGAAATATTTCTGAATTAAGCCATTGCTCAATCATCGGAAATTAAACCTACTTTAAAATAAACTTTGTTGCGAGTTTCTCAGCAGATGATCGTGAAAACTGCGGAAAGGACAATTACCGCTAATCGCGTTTCGCATCATATTCTTTATCCTCGTCCTCGTTCTTGTACCGCAAGATGTGTTCCTTTTTTTCCTCAAGGAGAAAGTACAAAGTGGAAGATGCGAGATAGTGGCTCACTGTGTGGAAAACGTGTCAGCGTGAGCTTCGAAACTTCTAACTATAGGCACTCCTTTCATATAAAAAGACATACTTTCCGAGTCCGGTGTCAAAATTGCATCACTTTTTCAGGTTTTCTAAACCTACTTAATCAAGTGGTAGAAGATCCAATTTAAACCATGCATTTGAAACATTTGAAATAAAAACCACTTTTAATTAAATCACTTTGAGTTCAAGCCTTCGGCAATTATTCAATTTAAATTGGAAGCTTTAGAAATTAAACAATCTGCGAATGAGAAACGTTTTAATTTAAAATTGTAAACTTTCAATTATCCTGAAAAATGTTCGACTCATGCTTTTGTTACATATTTTTTTTATCCTTTCGTACTTTGGAATTGAATCAAATTTAGCATGTCTTTTTCAACACGAAAACTTAAAAGATAAAAGGTCAACGATCAAGATAACTCGATTTACTCTCGACTTCTCTTTATTACCGTACGTCTCAGTAGATTTCGCAGACCAGAAGGGGTTTCCTTTTAGATACCCACTTACTATCGAATCTTGTTTCGTACTCCAAGATGCTGTAAACTATAAAGTCTGTGCCTGGTGCAGATCGTATGATCTGACGATCACATTCGAGTGTAGAAATGGAGTGCCTCAAGTATAATAATATATAACGAAAAGACACTCTGCCACCACTGGATAAAGTGGAAATATATCTGACTGATCGAGTCTTTACGATCGTTAAATCTTGATTTATTATAGGAAATGAAGACATATAAAGCTGGAAATTCCTAGATTTTCAAACATAGATATATCCTGATCATAAATAATTATTAAGTGTGCGGAAAATGAATCTGATTTTATAATCGCATTTTAACCACGCGGGTTAATAAGTAGACGTTTTTATCCTTGTGTTATCACAAACTAAAAGTTTCCGATAAAACGGAACATTTGAAAGATCAGAAGACTCGGGATATCGCACAGAGCAAAGTGCCCCGCAGGGATAAGCGATACATCGAATTGGTTTCATTATCGATACGGGACTTCCAGTTTAAATGGCAGTTCGTGAACTAGCTGCAGAAGCGGGCTGGGTGTATTGTTTCTCTTCAGGCACGTTCCGCTCGGGAAAGTGCGATTAATTTGATGGTCTATATACTCTCTGTACAGAATATATGTACATTCGGCTAAAGTCACTCGGACCCTTAATTGTCACGATTATAGTGAAACACCTGCTTTTCAGGTTCTGCTAACTGTTTCAAATTCTCCACTACTAACCACATGTCAATTCGTGCAAATCGGTCAAATGAACAAAATATTTCTTCCCAATATTCTGTTTATTCAGGAATATTGCTCAAATTAAAAATAAAAATAGACACTTAAGTTTCTGAAATTTTTAATTTGAAATTAAGTAGAGAAATACTAAATTTTCCGTAGGGTGTGATATTTATGAATAAAGTTTTTATTCATGTATATCAGGTGTACAATTAAAAAACATAAAATGTCTTTTTAATTTCAATGGGCCTACCCCGTATTAGTAGATCACTAATTCTATATCTCGAAGGCACATCGACACGATGTATGCCCTCTGGTCCTTCCTGCGATACATGGGCAATGCGAGTCTTCCGATTAAAAGCTACCGTAATTGGTGAATCTGAGATTGAGGTATAAATCTCGAGATTCGGCAATACTATATGTTGACCTGCTGGAAAATTATAAACAATCCGTGAGACATTTGAATCAGTTCTAAACAATAGCTTTTCGTCATTTTACCAATTTAATAATTAGTCAATATTAGAAAATTAATTATACAAATTGATTAATTGTTATATTAAAATTAGAAATTTGTAGTACAAAGAAATATATTTACTTATTATATATATTTACTTATTGTTCAATTAAAGTTACGAACAAAACTTAAGAAATCCACGATGTAAAAGAGTAGAGTGCCAGTAGGAACCTTCATTTTTTCGAAAAATGAAAACTTATGCTTAAACTCACGACTGATAATTTTTTGGTGAAATCCATTGCTTTATATACTAACCAAGATCCAAATGGGTTTCAAGTTTTTGTTATCAAATGGAAAAAAAAGTTACTCTTTGTTTTATTTATTATGTGTATAATCCATATCTGTAATTATTATAAGTCGTTAACTTCAGAAGTTACGTATAACTTTCTAGTCATAAAATTTTTTACGGAAGAGACAAAACTAATTAAAACGAATTTCATACTACGTATATCTCATTGAGGGATTTTGCAATGTATGAATTTCAAAAGATTTCGAGGAGTTTGTTTGCAATCTGGCATTTTAATCATAAAAAATTGCAGAATTCGTTATTATTTCTAAATCGTGCGATCGTAAAGAAAGGAAATATATATCTTGAATTGATCTTCAAATAGTGTATTTGGACGTTCAAAAAGAAATTATTTTATTTGATGTTTTTAGAAATAAGCAATGTTCAAATAAAATTTCTAGATAATAACTCGATTTTTTTACATTTTTATGATATGTATTTAAAAATATGAATACTTTATTAAACTTATAAATAGAACTCAGTAAAACTACGAATGTAAGGAGGTAGTCAAATATTGTAAGAGTCGTTTACAATGACTAAAGTTTTTATTTACAATTTACAGATTTACAATTTCCACACATTAAATTATTTTTAATTTCATTTATGGTCTCGCCGACCTCATTTGTGGTGGTATTATATCATTAATTCTATTTCTAGAAGGCACCTCGATGCGATATATATCCCCCCGTGGTCCTTCCTGCGATACATATGCAATGTGAGTGATCTCATGATAAACTACCGTAATTGGTGAATTTGAGATTGAGATATAATATTCGAGATTCGGCAATATTACACGTTGACCCCGTGGAAAATTATAGAGAAGCCGTCTTACATTTGAATCATGTATAAAATTCGCTTTTCCTGTATCACTTCCTGAGCTCAATTCTACAAGAAGAAAGTGGAGGTTTAAAGTTTTTGTAGACTGGAACAATAGCTTTTTGTCATTATAACAATTGAATAATTAGAAAATATTAGACAATTAAGTGTACGCATTAGGTATCCGAATTGTGTAATTGTTATATCAAACAATATTTATTTATTGTTCAAATTAACTTACGAACAAAACTTAAAAAACCCACGATGTAGAGGAGTAGAGTGCCAGTAAGAACCTTCATTTTTTCGTAAAATGAAATATATTTTAAATCACGACGACTGATAATTTTTTAGTGAAATCCACTACTTTATATACTAACCAAGATCCAGATAGCTAAGTTCTAGACATGAAACGTTTTTGTTATCAAATAGACAAAAATTTTCCTGTTTGTTTTATTTATTATGCGTCTATAATCTATTTCTGTGATTATAAGGCTTTTGTCGCAGACAGATTACTTAGGATATTTCCACGTGCTGTATCACACACAAAGAAGAGCTAAAATATCAAAGTTTTAATATTAGCAGAGCTTCAGAATTTATGTCTTTTAGATAAATAAGTTTAATACGTGATAATATATGTATAACTTCTATCCACAAAATTTTTTACGATACTCTTCTTTTAAACTATTACTCAAATTAAACTCGCCTTTGCTCTAGAATTAAGTCCTTATTAAGTGCTCTTCGTTAATAATAGAGGAACTGGACTACCTCATTTGACAAATGCAGTGTTTGTGGACATATGTTTCTCTATGACTGTAAAGTTCACAGAGTATTTTATACGAGTAATACAGCTCGTGATTACTCGTATTGAATACAAGGTGACTACATTTACTAGCTTCAATATGCGACAGTCACTTTCTGTGAGGCTTCAGTGATCATTATTAATCCGCCAGTGGGAGTGTTTGGCAATAATCATGACATGAAACCCATTTAATCATCCTAGATCAGTCGAGTTTTCAAAGCTTCTGGTACTAATAACGTGTGTCTAATTACTAAATATTTCATTCAAATATTGCAATTTTATTACAGTATGTAATTGGAAATATCAAGATTCAAACTGTAGATCTTGCGATAAATTATTGGACCTTGACAAAATTGGAAAGAAAGGGAAATTGAATTAAAAATTAGATCATGAATATTTAATGAAAGGTAAATCTTCTCAGTTGAGGGAAGACGCTTCTGTTCCGAGGTCAAAAGATTATCGCGATGGATCGAGAGACCGAAATCAAATTAAGCAATTAACCATAAATAATTACAATCCAGCTACCGTCGAGGAACGAAGACTTGGGTGAATATTAATGAGTTCTCTGTTCTGCTTCTCTAACAACCAACCTTGGTTTAATAATATCAAGGGTTTGTATCGAATCTAATGAATTTAATTCTCATTAGGCAGCATACTGCTTTCATTGAATTTTTTCACACCCTTTCTAGATAGAAAGCACAAAAAGCTGTTTTCGAAATATTTACAATGAGAAAATATAGTCGATGTTATAAAAATGATTTAAACACTGACTTTCGAGAATGTATCTACCCCTTTAAAAATAAATTTGCCTCTTCTTGTATATTTCCACTATGTTCATATTGAGAGGTATTCACCTTGAATGTCCCGAGGGGATGAAGTAAGTACGACCAAAGAAGTCGCGAGTATATCAGACAGCATTAGTTTCCAGAATACACAACTCTCGTAAAGTTTCCGTCTTCATCAGACTCGAAATAATAGAGAGTCATCCTATGTGTGGCTCTTGAAAATGCCAGAATTAATTTCTTTCGGAGTTTCATAGAGATAATAGAAGTTTCACAGGCTATCAATTCATGAAATTTAAAAAAAATGTGCTATGTCACAAAATACTCTTGACGTGTAAACAAGTCTAACGTTATAGCCTACATAAAAGAAACTTTTATAGCCAATTTCACAAATGGTTTTAGACTTGAAATATTTATCTTTTCCGGAAAATGACATTTTTTCTCTTCCCTTTTTTTCTTACATAATTTCGTGATAGCAAGAAAACGCTTAGGAATTTCAAACTAACCAGCAACGGAGGGCCAGCATCTTCTTGGGAAAACACTCTTAAAATAAAAGTTAAGTGCTCTTCTTTGTGTGATGGAACTTTGAGAAGAAGTAAATATGTAAATGTGTTGACCTTGTCTTCTGTTAGAAAATTTGTTTCTTCACTCAAAAAAAAATTCTGGTTAATATAATCAGACCAGCAGAAATTTACCAAATCCACCAAAATCCGTGATTAATATAACTAGACATTTTTTAACTATGCATAAGCATCTAGTAACTTTAACCAGAACTTTTTTTTTGAGTGTTAATCGACTATAATTCTCAAAAATTGTTCAGTTACGAAAAAGATAAAAGTCAACTCTCTGTGACAGAATTTCAGAGAAATTAAAAGTGCGAAAATAAGTGTAATCTCTCGTATCATGTTGAACATGCTTCTCCCTGTCAACCTTAAAGGCCGTCGTGCATATTCAGAGTATGTACTACTACATGGATACATGTAGAGGTAGCTCTAGGGAATATATACATATAAAAAGGATGTGCTGCAGGTGATAAACGCTTGAAACGTGTTCGACCATAGTAAACACTTCCTAAGTCTTGTTCGAAAATAAGAGGAAACGCACGTTGTTTATTTAAACTTTATCTCTTTCATTAAACGAGTCCTCCGCATGAAACGTCTTAAAAATTAAAAGTACTCGAAAATTTTGACATTTCCTCTCTAACCAAAACTCATATAAATTATTTTGCTTTCACTTTTCATCCATTCTGATTTTTACAGATTCTCTGACATTTTTCCGGTTACATTATTAAAAAATCAAAAGTGATACAGAGCTTTAAAACAGAATGTGTTATATTTTGTATTAAACCTGTTGCAATTAAAGTAGATAGATATTCACCTAAGCAAATATAATTCTTGAATACTCCCTGAAAAACCCCGAATAAGTACACAGACTACTATTAATCCAGGGAGTTAAATCAAGATCATGAATAGATCCCATACTGCATGAGTGTAAGAGAAATAGTCTCTCAGAGAGGGAGAGAGAGAGAAAGAGAGCGAGAATTGCTTCCTGAGGCTCTTCGCCATGTCTTTCCATTCTCTTTGCTTAAACACAGTGAAATTTCGCACAAT
Organism: Synergus umbraculus; assembly: GCA_900474325.1. Classification (NCBI taxonomy): domain Eukaryota; kingdom Metazoa; phylum Arthropoda; class Insecta; order Hymenoptera; family Cynipidae; genus Synergus; species Synergus umbraculus. Next base: position 41,874 of record UCOK01019045.1, read on the forward strand.
ACGTCTTTTGTCAATCAAACTTTGCCTTTCAAACGCAAAATTCACTCTCGAGATAGAATCGCGTGTTCAAATCAATTTCTTTGATTCAAAGAAACTCAGAAACTGTTTCCTGCACGGAGAGAAAGCTATGGTTGGTCCAACCATAGAATATTGAAAGATATGGGGCAACCATATCGCTATGGTTGGTGCAACCATAGTATGGTCAGCACAACCATAGTTTGGTTGACGCAACCAAAAAAATAGATAAGCTAAGCAATTGAATGGTTGCGCTGACCAAGCTATAGTTGCAGCAACCATAGATATGGTTGCAGCAACCATAGATATGGTTGCCCCATATTTTTCAATATCTATGGTTGGCCCAACCATAGCTTTCTCTCCGTGTGGGTGTAATAAAAGCGCGCTAATTTTTGTTTGTTATTATTCAACTAATAAATTTCTCCTTTATGTTTCAGGTATGTAATCAAGTGACAATAATGGAGAGAGGATAACGTGAGTTTTTATGGACGAATTAATGATTTAAATTGATTTTAAGTGTAGCAGAAAGGATTTTAAGAAGATTTTATATTTTTAAAAGATTCCATAGAATTTTAAAGGATTTCAAAAGATTTAAAGCAATATTATATGCGATTTTTTTGAAAAATTTCAATACCATTATTATTGAAAATTTATTCGCAGTTTTAATACTACTCTGCCAGGAAAATTTGTGGCCGCCCGGAAGAAGCGCGCCATAAGTTTGCACGAAATATTTAAGAAAGGTGTGACAAAATACATCGTGCATAAATTTCCCGTTAATTGTTGAAACAGATTGGCAATATTACACAAGCTGAAAACGATAACGTTGACTGCAAGTTGCGAGGTTTTATCGAACAAACAATAAATATCGGCGATATTGTCGCTTCCACACCAGTATTTATGTCGCCGTTAATTTATAACCCGGGGTATTGGATCATTATTAAATTTTCACGACATGAAAACACACCCTGATTTAACTTGCAGAGGCTTTTCTTTCACCCAAACGCGCGCAAAAAGGAAAAAGGTAGCGACATCAACTTTTTCTTTTTACTTTTAACCAAGTTTTCTGAATTATCAAGTAGCACTACGGTCTCAGGATCCAAACAGCGGCTATTTAACCATCTGAAACGCTTTTGCAGATGCGACGGCCGCGAAGACGTAATTACGAGCCTCTGCTTCGTTCCTCGTATTTTCCAACAGAAAAAAAATCCCTGCAAAATCTTCTCTTGGTGAAAAGACTCAGACAGACTAGAATACGACTTTATTGTCCTGAGATTAAAAATGCTGCAGGGACAGTTCAAGAGGTTTGCTAAATATTACGCGCATCGTTGAAAGTAGAAAAATAAAGTGAGGATTTCATAAAAAAAAAACGTTTCTTTATGATATTTAAATACAATAACAAAGTTACTATAAGTTGAAAATTCTCTCCTGAAATAAACCAGTCGATTTAAGTTGCGGTGTATAAGGAGCTAGATGGAGAAAAAAAAAGGAGAGCACGCGACTCTTTTTTGGCCATTGAGGCAATTTAAAGAAGGGAAGAGATATTTCTCGTACGTAAGAGGAGATAAGGTTAAAAAAAATCGCGGCGAAGAGAACGTTGCCTGGTGGAATTTATTGCATGTCGGAAATGCAGAAAGTGAGAACCAGTGCCTCCTATACTTCAGTCTACTTCAGCATCTATATATTTTTCCAACTCCACATATCTGAAAATTACGCTTTAACTTGACTCATGTATGACGTTTTAAATCGACTTTTTTGGGAAATACGAAAAATATCGTCTACAATTCACTACAACTTTCTATATACTTAACATAAGATATTTATACATTTTGGATTTAGGTAGTTCTTGATTAAAGACGACGATTTTATAGATTGAGCTAATTATGCCAACAAAGCATTCATGGTAAAAAGTATTTCATTACATTATATATAAAAAATTATAATGTTGCTTGAAATTTATTTATTATAAACGAGTTAGCACTATCTCATTAGTAACGTCTTACTAATTCAGATTGCGAGAATACGTAATATAAGGACGACCCCAAACGAAACTATGAACGCGGAAGTTTTCGCGAAGCGCAGAGAGTTCATGTGGCATATCTCAAACTAGCAAATTACTTCCCACTGCTTGGCCCATTTGCCGAGGATTCCGCGCCATGTTAAGAATACCCGATGACAACGAGACCGAAGATTATACCCCAAACCAAATTAACGGAATAATTATGCGGCATGAACTAATTAAGCGAATCTTGTTAAATCCTCGCATTATACACGAGAATATGGCTAACCGAATATTCCTACCTTTAATTCAAGGCACTAATTCTCGACGCGATGCAAACACTTTAATGTCGAGTTAAACATTCTCAACTACTTTGACTGCACTGCGACAAACGTTTACTCCAACAAGAATTTATTTATTCGAATCGGAAATCAATTTCGCATTTGCTGCACGCATTTTCATTTCTAGCGCGCAATGTACATAAAGCATCGTTTCGAATGAAAAATATTTTACTCCTCGCTCGATTATTAAATCAGACTCGATGTTTTACACTAGAAAAAAGTGTCCCAGACGGGAAAACAAGAGGCGATAAACTGAATGATGAATGCTGGTATCTGAAAAAAAAAGATGTAAATGAATATTTTTTTATGTTTCATGCATATATTTACAAGGTGGCAACATATCAGGTTTTTTAAAAGTTTATTATGGAATTTGAAGAGATGATTGTTATATTTTTAAAAGATTCCGCAGAGTTTTGGTATTTTCGAGCTCTCTAAACTTGAATCAGTGAAATTTAACTGATTACCAGTCAAATTCCACTGATTTGCAGTGACTCTTTTCTCACGATTTTAATCAGTGAAAAATCTACTGGAAATCAGTGAAAAGTCACTGAAATTTTTAGTAATTTAGTGAAGATGACTGAAAATTTCAGTGACTTTTGACTGATTTCCAGTAGATTTCAAAAGATTTCATTAAAAGTTTCAAAAGATTTAAAGCGATATTTAAGCGAGACAGTTTTTCTCTCTTTTGTTTAGCTTTTTACTCTTAGTAAATCATTCATTGGAGAGGATCACATTTAATTTAGGTGTTTCGATAAATTATCGAGATAATTGTATTATGGTGTCCACCGCCGTCTAACTGCCAAGGGATAAGAATAGCCTCTACTGTCACTTAGATTGGCGAGTAAGGCGAGAAGGGTTGAAAAGCAGGGTGGACCTAACATGGACGGACGAAGATCTCACGGGGCGCGAAACAGGAGTGATCCAGACAAATGACCATGTGGTCAGAGAGTGACAGTTCGGAGCTATCTGCCATGGCACGGAATCCGCTCCACCAGCCACTCTCAGGAGAATACGATAGACTCCCGTCGTTATACCAACACGATAATGAGGATTTTCTCCTGGCTTATCAATCATGTAGCTCATCATTCATTGTGGAAATCTCCTAAATATAACGCATATTGCTCTGTTAAAGCACTGGAAACGAAGTTAACTGGGCGGCGATTACGTAACTTTTCACTTAAACTTTTTTGTGCACTTTTGAATTTTTCCAATACATTATCTTTATATTATAAAATATGATTCAAAAATAATAATATATTAAAATCGGTTAAAATGCCTTAAAATTTTTTGCAATCCTTTAAAGTCTGAAACTTCAATCCAATACCGAAGAATTATAAGTGGTTCATATATTCATTTCTTATTTGTCGTTTTCGTGAAAAACTTGAAAAACTTGTAAACTTGACAACATGAAAAATGGAGAATAAGAAATAAATAGGCGAACGGCTTACAATATCTCTTGAAATAAAATCATAAAATATTTGGAGAAAATCTAGATTGTTTTCTTCTAGCTCTTTTATAATTAAAAGTAACTCGGCAAGTTTCGTCAATTATGAAGCAGCGCGTTTTTAAGTATTTTTGCGGGGCAATTTTACGAAGCTTTCTTTCCACTTTTTCTTCATATATATCTATACTCTTTACTCGAAGTAGCGAAACGAATCTTGGAAATTAGTTTTATATTTTTCTAGCGAAAAGAGATACCGACAAACTAAACTAATTACGAGACTTCTGCGAGAGAGTTGATGATGGTGCATCGGCTTCGAAAAGTTTTCAGATGAAATTACGGTTAAAAACCATTGATGAAAAGAACGAGGCTTTCTGCGACTTCTTCAACTTGATCAGCCAAGTTTTTCAAGCGCGTTCTCTAATTTCTCGACTTTTCCAGACAAAGGTGACGTTTAACAAATTCCCTTTGTACTTTTTTTTTATATTTCCTTTTATTTACTTCTAAAAGCTTGTCAAGTTCACTGGATTCTTCATAATAAAGTTTAGCTACTCAAGTACATCTTGGGCAACTTTGTTCGTCAATTTACGTCAATCAACAGCAACCTAGCAGGTGATTACTGTCGAGTTCAAGTTATGTCAACGAAGATTAATCAACGAATCAATGCGGCTTCAAGCTGCGTCTAAAGTTGCCTTATGAATTTTGCCTTATGAATTCAAACTCATCGAAGTTTGAACAAGTGTAGGTATAAGAGTTTCTAGACCACTTATGACTTCAGAAACTATAGCGATCAAAGTCTTGTTAGGCTTTCATAACGAGAGAAAAGTAGTACTTAATAAATTTATGGCATGGTTCATTTTCCTAAATGAATTAATTTCATTTTAATTGAAATTTAACCATTAAATTATGCATGAGAATTTCAGTGGTTATTCCACATCCGGTTAATATTGTGGGATTATTCCTTGTTTAAAATTTCAATCATCAAACATTTTCTAACTCCAATAATGAGTAAAATGTCATAAAATAAATATTTAATCGCTACTTCCTGAGAGATCCTGCTCTAAATTAAATCCTGCTCAATTAGAACAGATTTCCCATTATCCGATAGATTGAATACAAGATACGCTCAGAAAGTTGTAACCTGACCTCGACAAATCGTTATTCGCGGACGAGAAATGAATTACAACTTCCTTATACCAGAGAACGATATCCGGAATGGTCGTAAAGTGCGACGTTTTTATTGAGAGTGAAATGTCACTCGTGACCTCCTCTGATTTAAATACACAGCTCGCTTGCTAAATCACGAGATTTCATCTCGCGATAATTAAAAATTAAATAAGATATATATATATATATATATATCAGATATCTTCATCGATAAGAAGTACGTTGTTAGCTCCATGGGAGTCTCATGTTTTCACGTCCTCGCTTTTGTTGCGCGTAATCGCGTCAGTCTTTTGTTGTGAATTTAACGATAGACACCCCCCCCCCCACCGTCTTTTACGCTCTCTGCGATACATATAGCGCCAAAATCGGGGGAACAATAAAACGTCGACGGCATAGAATAGCTTTCGACTCAAGTAGTCTGCAAGGCAAAGACTGCTATCTATATAAGAAATATAATAAACGTCTGCAAGGTTTGCGTTATTCAATGATTCGCATTCGCTATTCAATTTTTTGTAGATTATTACTCTTCCAATTTTAGAAATACCCTTTCAATTTCTTATTTCATGCCTTTTCAATTCAGCTTTTATCTTGTCAAATTAATTGCTTGAATTCTTTTATAAGTTTGCAAATAGCAAAAGCTTCAAGATAAGAGAGGGGAAATATCCGTTTTGCTGGGTCGTTTAAAAAATCCCCGGGTCTAAAGTCGTGTGATACATTGCATGGCCTGACTCTCTAATCTGCTGGTTCGAGCTTCATGCATATACCATTCAGCTCGCAAGTTTCTACGCGCGATCAATTTCCAAGCTGAATATTTCTTGCCCCGCTAAGCTGCGTACTTTCTACGTGTATGAGCAATTCTTTTGAAATGCGACGACGAACTCCCCTGCAGCTTTGTATTCATTAGGTGCACTCGTCGACTCTTAATCTAAACAAATTGACTTTTATCCACGTACTATTATCCTACAAAACGTAATGAGAAAAACTTGTTCCTTGTTAAAATCCCCTTGCTTTAAATTGCGATTCCGGAAGAGAGAAAACTAATTGAAACGAATTTTGTACTTCGTATATTGCATTGAGGGATTCTGTATGGATTTCAAGGGATTTCAAGAGATTTCGAGGAATTTTTTCCAATCTGGCCGTTTTCTGTTTAGCCGTTCAAAAAGGAATTATTTTATTCGATGTTTTTACATTTTTATGATACGTTTCGTAGTATTAAAAATATTAATACTGTATTAAACTTACGGATAGAAGATTGATCTATAATGTTCCCGTATCACTTCCTGAGCTCAATTCTACAAGAAGAAAGTGGAGGTTTAAAGTTTTTGTAGACAAAAGTTTGAGAATACACAATATTTACTTATTGCTCAATTAAACTTACGAACAAAATTTATGCTTAAACTCACGACTGATAATATTTTGGTGAAATTCAGTGCTTTATATACTAACCAAGATCCAGATGGGTTCTAAGTTTTTTTTTTATCAAATAAAAAAAATGTTACTGTTTTATTTATCTATATTAGGCGCTTCATCTATTTTTGTTATTATAAGTAGTGATTCACTCCCAGGTTACTGCATCAAAATATTAATATCGGAAACTTCAGAATTTACATATAACTTCTAGTCATAAAATTTTTTGCGGAAGAGAGAAAACTAATTGAAACAAATTTCGTGCTATATACGTATATCTCATTGAGGGATTCTGCACGACTGATGATAATTTTTTGGCAAAATCCATTGCTTACTAACCAAAAGATCCAGACACAGGTCCTAAGTTTTTTTTATCAGATACACTCAGACAAAAGTTTGTTTGAATCAAACAAACGTATCATTGCGATGTGGGATTAAGGAATAAATATCTGAATTAAACAAAATTTGTTTGAATTCAAAGAAACTTGTTTGATTCAAACAAAAACTATTTTCTGAGTGATTTAGACAAAAATTTTTCTGTTTGTTTTATTTATTATGCCGCGTCTACTTTATTTCTGTGATTATATAAGTCCTGCGTCACACTCAGTATACTGTGCAAACTTCCAAGCGCTGTATCACTTACAGAGATGAAGAGGTACAATATTAAAATATTAAATTTGGCATTGACTGAGGTAATTTCAGGTTTAGAGACATTAAAGTTCCGAAATCTGAGGTATAGCTTCGACGGACGCCACACCTTCTCATACATATTCGGGCCTGAGTTTATGGAGCTTAGTTTATAGTATCCACGGTTCTCTACACGCGTGCTATTAATTTTCGTTGTTAGCTGTCCTGATATCGTGGTTGAAATGTAATACACATCTTCGCGCAATGATAAAGTCCTTGCGGCAGACTGTCCGATGTAAATCACACCCCTAGCAGCTTTCGCATTATACTGTAAATCATACGCCGATCGATGAACTTACACAGGCTTGCAGAAGGAGTACGTAGACAAACATAGATTGGAAATTTTCCAGCTGTGAACGTTTGCCATAAGCGTCAAGTAAAATTTTGCAATATTTCGTACTGATTCGTTAAAGGATTAATATGGATTATTGCCTTCCCTCGTTCGTTTTCAGTATCAACGGCAAGCAAATTGCTTGAAATTACGATCTATATCAAGTGGTAATGTATCTAATTTCGCGGATCAGTAATTAAAAATGTTCGTTGATTGAGTTATGCCTGATTCCAATTTTCAACACCTGTGTTAGTCAGAAATATATATATATATACAATAATATTTGCGCAAGTTGTTTTAAGTTAAACCTTTTTTTACATTTTTTTTTTTCAATTATATATAATGGCTTCACCAATTCCGTTCGTTCGTTTAAAATTGTTAAATATATTAAATTTTAATTAAAAAACCTAAAAAAAAAAAAAACATTTATGTACTATCCATACTTAATGCTTCCTTTTTATGAGGCAGTAAATCATATTTATTTTCAGGAAGTAAAGTGATAATTTTATTTGCACAAAAATTCATACAACTTCACAGCTGGTCTCCATATTACTAATTGTTTTTAATATTGCTAATAATTAATATCTAGGAGATTAAAATTGTCTGCAGATGTTACGCGATCTGGAGAAAAGGGCCCTTATCATCAAAAAATCATTTTTCAAATTACATGAAGATTATATGAAGTCAGAATAACTTTTTATGTATTTTTTAATTCAGCGAGTTTTTTACGTGAGCTGTTTCTTAAGCTCTAATATCACCTCGTGGCCTCTTCTTTGCCTTCTTCTGTAAAGCCTCCGCTGGGACGCTAAGGGCTCTTTTCTCAGATCGTGTCACATATGCAGCAATTTAGCTTAATGCATTGTTGTTGTGATTCGAAACACTTCGTTCTGTGTAGACATATGTAGGTGTCCAACTAAGTTGTACAACTTGTTCAGGGTGTCTCCTACATATTCAGAGACCGACTAGTTGGCAGTGCATTGCATCAGAGAACAGTGTCAAAGGAATATAAACCGTTACTCTAAGACTAAGTTGGACCATGACATCCTACACGTGCAAGCATATATATGCAAACGTGTGTATAATATGTACACTATGATAAGGGTCAACTTGTAAACCACTATCGCTCTATGCACCCCAGTGAACGTATCCCTGGACAATGGCCACTGACCTTTCCTATCTGTTCATCTGCTCTGATTTACAACATGTGCATTGCAGTATGAGGAATGTGGATTCTCGATCTTGTCACGATTTCCCCGTAGAAAGTAGCAAAAAAGAAATCGATAATCAAATTTCTTCGAAGTCAAAGTTTTGATCAGCCCCCCAACTCAGCATTTTGACCATTTATTGCAGCGTCTAGAGAGCCCGATTCGGCCCAAGTTCTGTCCGATTGGGCCTCGATCAGATCCACATTACAATTTCTGAATTTTCAAAGTGAAATATTAAAAAAATATTGTTCTGTACCGGAGGGAACAAAATTGATATTGAATTTGTTTCTCTCGAAACTTCTGGGGAAAGAATTTCCATATCCGTGAAAATATTTTTCGCCAGTGATTGGATGTAAAGGTATTAGATGTGGCCAGACTAAAGGCCACTCGTTCGTATACGCAAAAAAGAAAGGAGGAATGAGGAATAAAACGATCGAATCCGAGCATCCCTTTATTCACATTCATGAACGCGTAACATGTATAATCGAATGAGAAAATTCGATTCTCATTGCAAATCGAACAGATCGAACCATTCTCTCTCCTGTGAGAGTCGACGATTTATATCCCGAAGGTATTTTTTGTCAAAAAATTTGATTCACGATATTTTTTAAAACGTACGTGTAATTTATTACTCGGTGAAACGACGAGCTGTGAAAAAGTGTACACTTTAAAACAATTTTCATTCAGTTTCTCATATTACACGTTAATAAAAGGCTAAACGAAATTGGAACTTTATTGAGAATGTTACAAAGAGTGAGAGTCGTGAAATTTAAAGGAATAAAGGCGAGTGATGAAAATTATCGGAAGAGTGTGAAGTACTTGACCAATCAAACAGAAAATGAATCGCGGGTAAAGAACTGAGATGGAAGTCGAAGAGTGGACAGGGGTAATCGATCGCACAAAATTGTGGCTCTGGGATTTCCGTGTGAGTATGTGTGTGTGGAAATTCGATTTCCCTGCCGAATTTTCCAGCTCGAGATGCTTCGATGCGGTCACGTTGGAATTTCACGTCCTGACACACACTCACTGGTTCAAACGCAAGCTTTCGAGTGTAATTGCAACTTGAACACATATATATGTGATTTTCGAAGGCATGTAAAAGATATAACATATAATAATACCATATGATCTAAAAATACCATAATAGGGTGACTACATGTCAAGGAAATCAGGGAAATCAAGAAAATGTCGGGAAAAATAAATTGTGAGGGAAATAAGGGAAATGCGAGTACGTACTTATCAGGGAAAATAGAAATTAATTGATCTATTCATAATAATAATAAATTATAGTTTATTTAACACGTGAGCGTCACAAAATGTTGTAGAGTTAAAAAATTGTTAATTAATTTTTTTTTTTTGGGAAGATTTAAAAACTTTGTATAAAGTTTCAAAAAATTTTAAGTGATTCTTTTAATTTCAAAGGCAATTTTTTATCAAACTGAATGAGGGTTGCTACCGAAGTCTGCAGGTTTTAAAGTTCCATAACTTTTCCAGATATTACAGCTTTTGTAGCAACTCTGTAAATTAGAGTAACATTTATCAATGTTGACTTTACAAATTGGAGAACGAAAACACGAGTATGAATACAAAAAAAAAATAAACAAAAAGCGAAGCAAATTTAGTGAATATAAAATTGACATCAATATTAGTTTGTGTTTTTAGAGTTGAATATTGGACCCGATCGTTTTATTGAAGTTTTTAATAAAAAATAAACACTTCCCTCGAATATAAGCATTAAAAGGAAAATATGAGGGGATTTTTTATATCAGTTTCATGTTTTACATTCAAATATGGAGTGTCCACAGTTTTGCATGAATGTATCATTGTCTTTCGTGAAAGGACAGTAAAGCAGATTTCTGAATATGTAAACTTTCGTGATTTAATTAATTTTGCATGCAGAATAAATGCCAAAGAATGGAATCCGTTGCAGCGAACAATTTCCGTCAGATTGTGTGTTAAAGGGGAGCGACTGGTTTCAGAATAGCTGCAAAATTGAATTCACCAGAAATTCTGAACATTCAAATAAACGAAATATTTCTTTACCAATTTTCCATTTTATCCAAACATATTGTTCAGAATAAGAATGGGCCTTACAAGTTTCGTTTATGGAAAATTAAAACTTTTTTTGAACGTTTTCATCACTTCAAAGGTAGATCGCTTTATAGTATTTGAAAAAACACTACCATGAATTTCGTCGTTTATATGCCAAACTGTCGCTGTATTTTTCGGAAAACTACTGTTTTTCGAGTCTTAATTAAAAGTTGCAATTAATCAAACATTTTATAGATAAAAATTCATCAATTTGAATGAAAAGTAAATCCGGGAAAGTATAAACGTGGCCAATTTATTTGCCCAAGTTAATTTCCCGAAGAGAGTTTTGCGAGTGAGCATCTCATAAATCTCAGCCGGCGGGGATTTTCTCACCGTATCGCCGTGATATGAAGACTTCCAATATTATATGACTAGCGAATAAGAGACCATCCATAAATTACGTAACACTTTTTCCTCCTTTTTTAGCCCCTCCCTCCCTCCAATATTTTCATCGCTGCCTCATTAACTAAAATGTAGCTATAATTACTGCGGAAAATGTGATTAAAAATTTGAATGTGTTTTAAAATAAAAAAGAAAGAAAATAAAATATTTAACTTTCATAACTTTTAAAATTCCCTTGGAACGTTTGAATTGATTCAAATTCTCTGAAATCTGCGAAGATAATTTATGGATGGCGCCTAATAATAAAATCTAAACAACAAAAATTCCAATTTTGTGATATATTTTGCGAAATCTTATTTAAGATTAAGGATTTCTTATACTGTTGGAAAATAAAAAGATTTCCTGTTCAATGTTTCCTTGCCAAATGGGTCACGCGATGGCGAAAACACGATTGTGAACTGGTGGATTTTCCGTTTTCCGACACGTGTATATCCGCACTAAAGCCTTGATCCTTCCAGGTGTCTTGGCGGGATATCCTTCCTTCCCGATTCCTCTGGGATTCTCGTTTACACATATACGAATCTAATCGGCCGCGAAATTTCTCTTCCAGCAATTTCGTCGCTTCGCGCGTTATCCACATCTCGTACCATCGAGCGACAGGGAATTCGTGGAATAAATGGAAATCGAAAGAGCGGAATAAAATTTACTACATCTCGTTGAAAGAACGAACTGCGAAAAATAATAATTCTCTTTTTATGCGAATGCATAAAATACATTTTTCATCAATATGTAATCCTCCTTATTTTAACTACAAATTTTCAATTCTACACAAAACGTTAATTTCAAAAATGAGAAAAACAAATAAACAAGATTTCTCGAAATCTTTTGGTTTATAGAAATCTTTGGAAACTTTTAGAAAATTCTTTTCATAAGTTGCTTGAACTTCCAGAAAAGAGAAGGTAAACTATATCATATGCGATAAAGAATGAATGAAAACTTGAACATTTCACACTGAAGCGCAAATTTGAAGATGATGTCTTTAACGCCAGACTTCCTCTAACGTTAGCGTTATCGCGAAAGCGTCAACGAAAGTTCAAGCGCGGTTCCTTTTTCGTGGTGGGTCGTTAAGAAGAAAGCTAGTGCCTTCAACCGCTGACCGAAAGTTGCAAAGTCGGATAATGGCAAAGTTATGGCTTGACTCTAGAGTATGTACTACATATGGCAATAACAACCCTTTAAGCCAGAGACCTGTTTTCAAGAATTCCTTCCGGCGACAGCACTCCATAAGTTTTATTTCGAACGGGTGCAACCGAAACAAAACTTCAAGACCAGAGAAAACTTTCCCAATTTTTCATTCTCACTTTGCATGCTTAATCTTCTAATTCGTCTCTCTTTTTTTAATCAAGACATTTTTTTCATTTTCTTTCTTTGGCTACATGTCAGGGAAATCTGGTAAATGTCAAGGAAATGTGAGTAGTTGTATAATATTGAAAAGGTTTAGTGGAATTTTGAAGGATTGTAGAAAATTTTAAGAGATTTTTAGGAATTTTAAGAAGAAATTAAAAAATTGAATCTTATGGCGCCACCCTTTTTAAATACTCAAGATTTACAAATTTATTACAGTCTTTCAAGAGCTATTGTTGTGACACAAACATTGAACATAAGATACATGAGAAAGGATAGAATTTTTCTTTTCTTTTTTTTTTTTAAGTATGTCAGTTGCACCACTTTCAGCGAAACTTCTAAAAACAAAGAGTTCAAGTGTCGCGCGGTTCAAAGACCAAAAACTATAGGAACGACGCTCCTCTCAAAGCGAAATATCGACTTGCGGCCACACCGGGAGCCCAGGGGCTGCTTCCTATATCGAGGCTTGATAGATGGGTCAACGGGTTCCTGCTAGGGCTTTAGAGTAGATCGAAGGAGAATAATGGTCCGGAAGTGACACGTTATTAGATTACCTCCAGTACTTTCGCACCGGTCGGGGTCGTTCATTGACAAAGATAGGAAGCTCGATAAGAGAGAAATTTCTCAAAAGCACTACAGAATGTTGTTCTCAGAATTTGGCTATACCACTTCTAATTGTACTCGATACACTTTTTACTAATTTAAAGTCAGAGAAGAAAATAAATATGGAAATTTTATTTAAAATATTCTCAATGTTGTCTCCTATGATTTGAACAATCTCAAATTCCCTACAAGCTATACTTTTTCGGAAACTCGGCCACAAGCCAAATATATATATATATATATATATACATTCACTACTATGAAAATTTCCCCAGAGAAATGAAGGCATTGGAGTGTAAAGCTCCGACACTTACTCTCTAACCAATACTCCGCTTCACCAATTCATAAAAAAACATTCTCAATTACAATATTGTAATTACCATAACAATTTGTATTGAAATTTCCTAGAACAATAAATTATCTGGAAATTGAGTTATGTTAAACAACTTTTAACTAAAATATTCGTTGTTGACGTTCATTTTCATTTTCTTATAGAAGTGATAATTCAGCAATAATTATATAATCCTGGAACCAAAAGCATTAATTTATGTATAACGCGCAGTCCAAGAAAATTATATTTCACCCCAAGTTCTCCAAAGTTGGGAGAAACTTAACAACGAAATAGCGGAACTCGATTGTGCAACAACGGAAAACGCCTCCTTCCAATGTAAGGAAGATAGGAACACTGTTTATCTACAAGAAATCGGAGTGGCTTGAAAGCCTCTTTAAGTTCCCGACTTGCATTGTTGCAAGAGTATAATAATTACACCAAGCAATGAACCCCTTTCTCAGTCTTTTATTTACTGATAAATTTAACTTCTCTCTGATTTCCATTAGCGCACAGTCAACGTTTTAGGAAAAGTTTAGATAAATTCAGTCGTTTCATTCTTGAAATAGTATTCTTTAACAGCAATAAAATTTTTTATGTAATAATTTACTTTCAGATTAATAATTGCCTTTCCATACTTTTTAACACTTGGCTGTTTTTTGTAGTAGTGTAAAAACGTTCTGTTTTCAGCTTCTTGAAGCTATAAACTATGCAAGACATTGAATTACCTACCCCTACTTGTAAAAACTCCATGAATATTTAATAAAGACGGGAAACTAAGTTATACTGTCACTTCTAGTCGTTCAGTCCGTGCGACAGGGATACACCTCCTGAATTTTTTAATTATTCCCCGTGTCTTCAGCCTGAACAGTTAACTGAAGGAGGATCCAAACTTTTCGCAAGAGATCCCATCTTTCTATCATAGTAGAGACATGGATAAAACTATCGCATGAAATTTTTATTATTCTATATTTATAAGGTAGTATTATTATCGCTTGGACTATAGTTCAAGTTTTAATCATAATGTGGTAAACAATACTACAGAAATATTAATTACAACTTTTATTTTCTGTTTCAGGTAATTCTCAAATCCAATTTGATCCCACCTAACAAACTGAATGAAAATGGGAAGTTCGTGAGTAAATAAAGATTCTTAAATCAAATAACTTGAAGAGATTACAGTAAAGTTAACATCTGTCACAAGACCAGCTGCCTTTTCTAGATGAAATTTCATTCGTCGTAGTCAACATTGCGAATAATTTTATTCAACAAAGATCATTTTAGTGAAACTCGTCTCCACTTGCATATAAACTTTCTGACCTAATAAGATATTCCCTCTGTTATAAGATATTTGTTCCGGGCTCTCCTGTGGATTTATGCAAATAGAGATATGAAAGAAATGGAAAGACTAAAAAATAGAAAAAAGAACCTCAACCTGAATTTTTGTAATTGTAACTGCAGGTGCAATTCTTCCTAGAAGAATAATTGTCATAATTATGTATATCACTTTTTCAAGAAAAGTTTCAAAGAAATTATTTAATTCTACTAGCAGACCAACATTTTGTTACATCACTTTTTTAAGACAGGATATGCGCATTTTTCTAACTTAAGATCATCTTTTTGCGCTTTTGAAAAATACTGAATGCATAAATTCACAACTGTGGAGAGCTGTGAGAAATATTAAAGTGAATAAAAGTCTCTATTAAAATGACATGTTACTACGTGTGCATTTACATGGGTGCCTTAAGAGAAAATACCTTAACCGGCTTTTAGCGAATAAAACATGATATGCTTGCAAAGGAAAGCAGCTTAAGCAAGCTTTCACAGCGTTTTTACATCTGCTTCTGTCCTTGTGGCATTCGAGAAACGTATGCTAACTCGCTGTCGTCGTGACAGACAGCAAAACACAAAACCGAGGGCGAGTTCCGTGTTTCATGTGTTCTCAAGTAGGAACGTGTAGTTTATATTAGAAGACTAAAAGCTACTGCGTCCCCACTCTTTCCGGTTCCCTATCCGCTTTTGCATTTAGCTTACCATAATGCACCGCAGTCCGCAGAATTACATGAAAAGTGCAGAAATCTGCTTCTGTCTCTAGATTTTCTTGAAACAAAATCCTGGTTTAATATTCAGATGAAGTATGAGGTAATGCCCGCTGACGGAAATGTCGCGAATTGAATGTGTCTTTAGAAAGAAAACTTATCGACATTTCTGTCATCTAGGAGATTTTCATTATGCACAGAATGCTAATACCAGAAAGGAATATAATCTCTTAGATTTTCTGCAAAATCTGTGAAATATGATGGAATATGCAGAATTTACAGGTCATTCTAACAATAGTCATTACAAGATTCTTCCATACAGAATTATTTTCAATACAAATGAATCAATACTTTAAAATTGTAATCACTTCGCATAAAAAGGAAAATACTATTTTGGAATGGGTAAGAAAATTATAATCAATAACGACAAGCATAATAATTTCCGTTCACTGGTAATTAAATTTTTTTTAACTTTGAAATGAGATTATTAAGATCACCAGAAGAATCATAAACGAATATCTGTTTACGTCAATTTACGAACCAGGTTCGAGAATTTCACTTTGAGAGCTTTGCTAATGGAAATTCTAGTTGAACTTCCACATGGAGTTTCGTACAGAACACTTTCCGCGTAGTTTCAAGTGGGTAAATTCAAATATTCGTTTATCTCAGTGAAGATTTTTACTATAATCCTATCTTAAAAAAGTGTTGTCACGATATATCTCGAAAATCTCGCATTTATTGTTGTTGCAAACCTGATTGGTTTTTGAATGACTTGAAGTTGAAAGAAGAAAAACAAACTAATGGTGCAAAAAAATGTCAGGAAAACCTTCGAAATACGTTACAATTTCTTAAAACTCCCAAAAACCTCTTCAAGTCCCTTAAAAATCCACAAAAACGATTAAAATCATTTTTTTGTGGAATTTTGAAAAGTTTTGAAAATTTTTTGAAGATTTTATATATTTTAAGGAATTTAAAAGTTTATCGTTACATTATAAAGGACTTAAAAAACTTGAAAAAATTTTAAGGAATTATAAATATTTTCGTGGAATTTCAAAGGATTTTAAAAGTCTTGAAAGAATTTTTAGTAATTTTAAAATATTTTAAGAGGTTTCTATGTATTTAAAGGGATTACAATAGAAATGTATAATATTTAAAAGATTTAGTGGAATTTCAAAGAATTTTAAAAAGCTTGTAAGAATTTAAAAAAAAATTTGATTTTTAAGAGTAATTTTAAAGGATTTAAAAGCTTTTCATGGAATTTTAAAGGATATTAAGAGGATCTGTTAAAATATTCTTAAATTCCTCGAAATTCCAGAACCTTAGGAATTTAAAATTCCTAAAAACCCCTTAAAAGTCATACAAACCTTTTGAAATCCCTTAAGGGCATCATGTGTTACTTACCATATGAGCAAGTCTTTAAACCCGGTTTTTTTTTCTACAATTTTTACATTTTTAAAAAAATTTTAGTCAACATCCGTTCGTGTTCACGTTCTTGACGGATGTTGACTATAATTTTTTTGAAAATATAAAAATTGTAGAAAAAAACCCGGTTTAAAAACTTGCTCATATGGTAAGTAACACATGCCCTTAAAATTTCATAAAAAATTAGAAAAATTTAGAAAATTTTAGAAATCTCTTAAAATTATTCAAAATTTTAAAACATTTGGAATTCTTTAAAATTTAAAGGGATTACAAGAGATATGTATAATATTTAAAAGATTTAGTTGAATTTTAAAAGGACTTCATGAAATTTTAAGAGATTTTTAAGGAAGTTTAGGGAATTCAAAGAATGTTAAGGAATTTTAAAGTTCCTCGTGGAATTTTAAAGGATTTCACAATTTTTTTAAGATTTTCTACATTTGATTTTTTAATGACGTGAATTTGTAAGAAAGTAAATAAATAATCGTGCGCGTAGCGCACGTGTTGGTCTGCTAGTACCTTTTAAAAAAATATTTTTTATCTTTCTGAATCGACAATTTGTTTGTGGAACTGCTCTCTTATCATTCAAAAAGGATATGCTTATTGCACAAATAAAATAAAGCCGCGTTGTCTGGTTCCTTTTCACAGTTGACAAAAGGGCCCGCTCGTTACCGTTCGCATAATTCCCATTGTGGGCACTCTCAATTCCGTTCTTAACTACCCAGGCAGACAGGAGGTCCTGACTCATTTTCCGCGCACCGATCCATATTTCGCTTTGTCGACAAAATTGTTTATGACGTTAATTTGGCTCGCGTTTCTGAAAAATGGCCTCGCTGCTGCTAACTCGAGCACGCATCGCACAGCCCACAAATTACGAAGAAACTAGCCAGTATTCCCTTCGTGAATTATGGCTTCGGATGGTCATCTGGCGCCGAAGAACGTCGGTCGCGTGGCGTTAATTCTACACTGCAAAATCCGGTCAATGTAATGCATCTCTTTCAGCGAGCACCTGGTGCAATGAAAATCCGGCTCGGTGCGACATTTTTTCTTCTTCGTCAAAAACAAGACAATTGAAACCGAGGAGTCCTGACTTCAAAGTCTTAAAGTTTTTCTTGAATTTAAAGGACTTGAAATAATTTTTAGTAATTTTAATTACTAAGATTAGAAGCTTTCTTATTTTTGTAGTGTCTTCGCCTCATGACTTCTGATTTAGTTTCGAACTCTGTCCACTTTCCGTAAAGTTCACTGAAACCGGTTGCATGTATAATACGTACCATTGCCTCGGGCGAAATACTGTCACAGTTCTCTAATACTGGCAATGCCCACCATAATAACGTAATACCAATGCCGCAGAAAATGCAATTGCACTCTAAGAAGTCCCCAGTACCCAGCAGTAATACCTATGGTAACCACACTAAGTAATAAAGCTCCTTACCTATGTGAATATTATCACAAGTGGTGCATATAATTCCATCAAATACTCCTTCAACGTTGAGTACCACACAAATGCTGAAAACCAAGAGGACAACTGCAAAGCTGCTTCGTGTGGCAGTATTTTTACCCTGATTCCCCAACAATCGTATCTTAAAAAAGTGTTGTCACGATATATCTCGAAAATCTCGCATACATTGTTGTTGCAAACCTGATTGGTTTTTGAATGACTTGAAGTTGAAAGAAGAAAAACAAACTAATGGTGCAAAAAAATGTCAGGAAAACCTTCGAAATACGTTAAAATTTCGTAAAACTCAGAAAAACTTCTTGAAATCCCTTAAAAATCTACAAAAACGATTAAAATCATTTTTTTTGTGAAATTTTAGGGAATTTTGAAAAGTTTTGAAAATTTTTTAAAGATTTTAAGAGGTTTCTATGAATTTAAAGAGATTACAATAGATATATGTATAATATTTAAAAGATTTAGTGCAATTTTAAATAATTTTAAAAAGCTTGTAAGATTTAAAAAAAATTTTAATTTTTAAAAGTAATTTTAAAGGATTTTAAGAGGAACTGTTAAAATATCCTTAAATTCTTTGAATTTCCAGAACCTCATTTAAAATTCCTAAAAACCCCTTAAAATTCGTACAAACCTTTTGAAATCCCTTAAAATTTCATGAAACATTAGAAAAATTTAGAAAATTTTAGAAATCGCTTAAATTCGTTAAAATCTTTTAAAATTCTCAGAAATCTCTTAAAATTCCTTAAAATTTAAAAGGATTACAAGAGATATGTATAATATTTAAAAGATTTAGTGCAATTTTAAAGAATTTTAAAAAGCTTCTAAGAATTGTAAGTGATTACAAGAGATTCGTATAATATTTAAAAGATTTAGTTGAATTTTAAAAGCACTTCATGAAATTTTAAGAGATTTTTAAGGAAGTTTAGGGAATTGAAAAAATTTTAAGGAATTCTAAAGTTCCTCGTGGAATTTTAAAGGATTTCACAGTTTTTTAAAGATTTTCTACATTTGATTTTTTAATGACGTGAATTTGTAAGAAATTAAATAAATAATCGTGCGCGTAGCGCACGTGTTGGTCTGCTAGTTAGAGAAATAGTTGCAGTATCTATATCTGAAATGAGTTTTCTCAGATGGGATTTATAAAAGTGTCCCAGCATCCAAATTACTGTCTTGCGGCTATGTAGTTCCACTTTACATAGAATTCTGAAAGTGCATATTATTTCGTCCATCGAGACTCACGAAACTTCGCTTGAGGAAACGACATGTCGTTGGGATAAGACCACGGAGCATTAGGGTTGGTATTTATACGAAGTACCAGCTCTTCTCAGACTCCAGGAGTGTTAAGTGCAGTCACTGCTCCCAGTGGACTTACCATCAGTGCAATGACTGTTCACTAGCACGAACATTCACTTGGATCCCTCATGGATTCAACTCTAAAGATGGTCCAGTCCTTCGTGAAGTTCATTCTTTGTAAAGAAAAGTATTTTTTTAGCCCAGCTTCTGAATAACATTCCTATTTTTACTTTTAGTTTGGAAAACCATGTTGGAAGCTCGTCCTGTTTGTAAATTCGACAACCGCAGAAGTAAAATTAGGTATAGAATAACAGAGATAGCTGATATCAGGATAGCTGATATCAGGATAGCTGATCCTTTTGCTATATTGCATCATGTTTACAATTTGTCAAAGTAACAATTAATGCACGCATTCGGTGTTTTGGCATACAAAGGAAGCCGGTTCGGTTTACTCTCTGGTTCCACTTCCTATTTCACCGATCATACATTGAAACCGATTTTGCATGCTCTTGCCAATGTTGCTGTTTGTGCAGCTCATTAGTGCTTCGGTTAGAGCTTGGGATTGACGCAGATTAGAGTGTTGAAGTTACGGGAAACTAACCGAGACAAACTACGTATAAGCGACAAGATCATTGTCATTAACTATAGCTTTATGCCATTAAGCAGTGCAACTTTCATGACTCGATATATGTATGCCTTTGATTTGTTTATCAAACTACGTGAGCTTCTTTGATGAACATTCATTTGATGATAATTCAATTATGTATAGATCAATTGGCCGGAACTAATTCCACACTAATAGACATAATCATTTTCGCAATTTACGATATTTTAAAACGTTCTTTCAAGTTATTTTTACATTCTTTTCTAGAAAAAATCACATTCTTTAAGCAACACACTTTTCTTGTCACGTTGTCGTGTCTCCGTGCTCGTTAAGGGTAATTGCTATTTATTTAAAAGTCACGTCTCTCGACTTGACTCTGCTGGATAGCGTAAACTGCTTTGAAAAATCCAATTTCCTCGTCATTTGGGATGTCGGTCGGTGGCAACAGGTTCGCGTTTCATTTACAATCTCTAGATGCATTTCATGAGCAAACGAGTAGAGCGTCATTGTTTCGGTGCAAAGAGCAAAGGATTACGCTGGAAATGGCTGAAAGGCCCCTCGTTTTAAAAGAGATTATTATTCGTTTCACATAGTACCTAGAAACAAAAAAGAGACACAAAACATCAAGTATTTGATAATCGTCACCCCTTATCGCTCTCGAGTCCTATTATGTTCTTATATAACAGTAAAGCTATATGCATTCGGACATGCATTTTAATCCGCATTGGAGTAAAAGCCTTCACAATTCTAGAGCTCAAGAGAATTATCATGATAATTGAAAGAGATTTTATATTGAATCTACTTTCATATGATGCTCTTGAAGAAAATATTGATTTTCTTGAATTTGAACAGTTACACAATGCTGGCAACTATCGATATCCTGTTGTCGGTATCCAATAGGTCTTGGAATTCCGATAAGAGATTCACGCCGTAACTTCTGATAAAAATGAGCATGCCAACTGACTCGTCGAGCAAGTTTCTGTCTCTTTTGTGTACTTCGACATGGTTTCTGAGCTTATAAAGCTCTTCACTCCAAATTCAAACGGCGATTCAAGCCTTTAATATGGTAATTTCATTCAGTAGCGACGCTCCGTGCAATCTACTTTCAATTCGTATTGAAGCGAATTTCGATTGTGTTTGGAGAAACGCCCTGAAAGAATTGAAGATCTTCTCTGACTAAAGTTGATGATTACAGTTGATTAAAGTTTATGACTAAAAATAGCAAAACAAAGGTATATTACTTTCCGAAAGGGCAAATAAAAAATATAAAATAATTAGTTTTGCTCTAATGATATTTCAGAGAACAAAAAAACAATTAGGGCGGTGTAAACACGTCAACTTTTTTAATGACAGTAGGTAGTGTGACAACTGTGATTAATTAAGAGTCGAAAATGATAATTGCTCTCGGTCATTACACTCTTAGAAATTTTTTTGTGTCTGCGAGAACGCACTTTCTAAACCTTTGTAAAAAAACAACCTTCGTTGGTGAAGTACAAGTTTTAATTATTCTGTTCTATGGATATTTCTCCTTTCGCTGAGACTGCATCTGGCGGTATGACGATAACATTCAGCACCCTCGCGTTATCCCTGCGATACCTTCTCCCATTTGAGAAATAGAAAAAGGAAAAAGGACTTGGCTGCAAACAGAGGAAAGGAGAAAAGAAAAAGCCTCTCATTAGGAGACCAGACTGGCGCTCTACGTTTAAATGAGATCCGTAGCCTCAACAGTCGCGAGATGACGGGCGGTAGAATTTTTCAAAGCTGCTCCTTTTGCAGACACTCTTCTTGTCCTTTTCGCAGTCTTCACCTCTCCTTTTCCCATCGTCTAAATTACTCCCATCAGATTTATCTCATTCTCCGAACTTACTTCGCTGGCCCGACAAAGAATGGAGAATGGTGAATGAAGATCTTACCCTAAAAGCACACCTTTGAACGATTTGAAATTCAGATAGGGTCAATGACTCGGATTAGGTGCAGAATTTCTCCGACGAGAAAATCAAGCAAGGAAGACATGTCTGAACTACTAATCGAGCAAATTGAACAATTTTATAGCTACTATAGTTTTATGTACTTGTAATTCTGTGATTTGATCATTATTTCATAACTTTTTCAAAAGAGAAAGGCCGGAAGTTATAAATTCGATTTTAAACACCTTTATTTTCCCAATGTTGAACTTCTCGAGACCTTAATGGCTCCGTAATATGTGTCTGCAGTTACATAATTTACATCATGACTGAGACCATGAACTTGGCAAAGAAAACTGAACGTTTCTGTATTTCAGGCACGTACTCTTTCCGCATATTTTATATGCATCACGAACGTAACGCGGAAGCCGAAACGTTAATTGATGAATCATGAAGTAGAGTTAACAATAAAACAATAGAGAAATAAAAATCCCGAATCTGATCTACGAAACTTGAATTGCATAAACAGATGCAAAATTGCAAGGCTCAAGCGTTTATCTTTGAGGAAGTGATCTGTGATATTAACTTGGAGCCATGAAGAATAATAATTTTACCATTTTAACGGGGAATTTCCTTTTGGTCTTTTGCTCTCGCATTCTTTGTTCTAAATGACACTGTGTTCTACAATTTATGTTTTCACATTTGAATGTTTGTAATGTTAATTTAATTACTAGTAGCGAGCGCAAGTTTCATATGTTAATTTAATTACGTTCCAACGTTCCCCGCGTAAATACTTTTTTTTATGTTTATCAATTAAGTAAGACGATCGGAGAATGAAAAAAATAAGCTGGGTAATTGATGAAGGGATATGAAAGAAGTGTAATTAGTTTTGGCGAATTTCGGTTAATAGGTGACGATATATCTTCAGAATGTTACAAGCTAGTGGAGAATAGCACGTTCTTGTCTTCGTTCTCGCGTGATCAATGATACGTATTAAGGTTACGACAGGAGATCGTTATGACCGGAAGAAAGAGTGGTGCTCGTCAGAGTACCCAGGCAACCGGAAGCGATGCGAAAGCTCTGGATATTGGTACCACGCTGTGTGACAGTGTCACCGGTGGTTAAAACTGCATCAGGAGGCGATGGTCTGCTCTATTTAGCTGCTATCCAAACCAACCCCAACCACGCCTTCCTAATGCTGCCAGAACTGAAGCATCATTTATAGTATCCACAACAAGTACAGCCTTCTTAATGTATTCAATGTTCCCGCTAGAACCGCAGCCTTGAATCCTATCATAAAACAGAGATTGCGATTATATCGAATAAACGTGTTTAAAATCGAATAAAATTGAAGTCTTAAAGGGATTGGTATATATTGGTATAGGAATAATAGTACAAATATATTTTTCAATTTCTAATACCTTAGATTCCTTAAAAATTTAATATTAAAATTAAAAAAGTGTTGTCACGATATATCTCGAAAATCTCGCATACATTGTTGTTGCAAACCTGATTGGTTTTTGAATGACTTGAAGTTGGAAGAAGAAAAACAAACTAATGGTGCAAAAAAATGTCAGGAAAACCTTCGAAATACGTTAAAATTTCTTAAAACTCCAAAAAACCTCTTGAAATCCCTTAAAAATTCACAAAAACGTTTAAAATCATTTTTTTGTGGAATTTTGAAAAGTTTTGAAAAATTTGTATATATTTTAAGGAATTTTAAAGTTTTTCGTTACATTATAAAGTATTTTAAGAAACTTGGAAGAAATTTTAAGGAATTATAAATATTTTCGTGGAATTTCAAAAGATTTTAAAAGTCTTGTAAGAATTTTCGGTAATTTTAAAAGATTTTAAGAGGTTTCTATGAATTTCAAGGGTAATTACAATAGATATGTATAATATTTAAAAGATTTAGTGGGATTTTAAATAATTTTAAAAAGCTTGTAAGAATTTAAAAATATTTTCATTTTTAAAAGTAATTTTAAAGGATTTTAAGAGGATCTGTTAAAATATCCTTAAATTTCCCGAAATTCCAGAACCTCATTTAAAATTCCTAAAAACTCCTTAAAATTCATACAAACCTTTTGAAATCCCTTAAAATTTCATGAAAAATTAGAAAAATTTAGAAAAAAGTTTAGAAATCGCTTAAATTTGTTGAAATCTTTTAAAATTCTTAGAAATCACTCAAAATTCTTCAAAATTTTAAAATATTTGGAATTCCTTAAAATTTAAAGGGATTACAAGAGATATGTATAATATTTAAAAGATTTAGTTGAATTTTAAAAGGACTTTATGAAATTTTAAGAGATTTTTAAGGAAGTTTAGGGAATTCAAAAAATTTTAAGGAATTTTGAAGTTCCTCGTGGAATTTAAAAGGATTTCACAGTTTTTTAAAGATTTTCTACATTTGATTTTATAATGACGTGAATATGTAAGAAATTAAATTAATAATCGTGCGCGTAGCGCACGTGTTGGCCTCCTAGTAGGTATAAAAAAAGAGCGTCTAATATATTTTTTTGTAAAATTGTTTAATTGAATCTAAAAATAATTGCTTGGTATTGTACAGCCTTCTAGACTATTCATATTGTAGACTATTTCCTTTTGATGTCCAGAAGTTTCTTAGCTCGTTTTGAAGATTTTAAAAGCTTGAGATTTTTGGAGGTTGAAGAGTTCTTGGCAGGGAAATAATAAGAAATTCGTGTCGCGGAATGTGCTCGTGGCATTTCGAGTACAGTGTGGAGCTGGTACTAGAGACTTAACAAGCTTTTTCGAGAGCTGTCGTACCATGACAGTGCCACTGTCATCTCATTCTGTCCGCTAACGAACCTTATACTACCGAGACACAATACACCACCGTTCGTTCTTGTACCATTTGATGCGTCCTTACCACCTTCTTCATGAAGCCCTGGTGTCGAACACGTTCTGCACCCTTACTATCTTCAGAAAGCGTCAAAGAAAAGCAGAGGGGGTGTAAAAGGGTTCACACAATCCTTGAAAAAATCTTCTGGTTGATTTGAACCACAATAATGTATAGCACAAAAGTAGAAATTGAATTAAATAATAATTGAACCTACGAGAATTCACTCTCTCTTTATTCTGTAAGCATTTAAATTAATTGAAACGCTGGTTTCAAAACATTCGGATGTTAACGATGCAAATAAATGTAGGCGAAATTTATTTACTGTCACTTGCAGTGTCCATTCAGTTATGTAGATGTTTACTGGATGTTTTTCTAACGCTGTTTTCCTGTGGCGACTGTCTGGCCAGGCCCAATCCAGGGCCGAGAAATTCACTATATTATACTGGTGAAATCGCCACTCTAAATTGCAATATCGGGTAGCAATAAACCTCTTTCTCGCTACTTTACTCGTAAAATTCATTACCCTTTTAAGTGCATTTTCAGTTTCAGGTGAGCAAAAAGTACGTGCATGGTTACCCTTTAGAGTTTAGACTATACCGGTCATAAAGGCAAAGAATACAGCATGGAGAGACTCTCCTTGTTTGTAGGAAAGCTATCAAAGATATATAAAAAGTTAAAAATATTATTTGGTATATATTTTTATATCAACAAAGTAGCATGTCTTTCATGCCGCAATTTTTTGTAAACTGCAATTTATAATTTTATGTTTAATTACAAACTCCCGTGAATATATTTTACATTAACATACATCTAATTAGCTCTCTTTTATTAAAATAATAAGAGTGCTCGTTATTTTATATTATTTTTACTGGTATTTTTTTTTATATTAAATTTTTAAGTACAGTTTTGCAGCTTATACATATAAATGAAAGCATATAAAAGAAGTTTTCTGCTTTTATTCCTTTTGATACACTCATAGCATAAGTGCTTTTCGCAGAGATATAGACCCCTAATTTTCAGTTTTCTTGAGCACTCTGTGCTACAAGAGTCATATCCTAGTTTCACTTGGCGAGGTCGTATTATGTTTCATAGGTGTTGTTACTTCAACTTTTATGAGTTTTGAAGTGCTCTGTTATTAATGGTATACACGAGTTTACTAATTTTCATATTACCATTACACATTATCTCTACTCTTTATTCATTGTCTTCTCCTTAATCAAAACAATAAATTTCCGCTTATAACCGGGAAATGATTTATAAAAACCTGTTTAAAGACAAAATATTACATTTCTTTTCACTTCTGCATAAAATAAACAAAAACGAGCTTAAGCATATTTCGTTCAGCGCTTATATATTTACATTTTTGTATCGTTAGTCACATTTGCTTCACCCTTTTTACGCTCCGTCGCAAAAAGCTATGTGATAATTCTCTCTGAGGAATATCTAAACCTGAAAACATCAGGCATTACTCAACTTGCTCATTGAAATTTAAAATTCAAATACTTTATGTAATTCGGAAACACCATTGTATAGGATGCATGTAGGATATGTATCTCGAGATCAGAAAACGGAAGTCGAGTCAGAGGAGTGCTGTGGCGGAAACAATCTATCGTGGAAACTGCAACAATTATAAGCGTCACTTTCGGGTTTGTCAAAGGATTTTTTGTTAATTGCCGAGCCAGTGCTGCTGAACAAGAGATATAAAGACGAAAAAGGACTAATTGTCTATAAAAAAAAATGGTTTTGAGTATCTCGTGAAGCAATTTTTTTGCACTAATATCTACTAATGATGCTCTTTTGTTTCTGATTGTTACAGAACTCATTCAAAGAGTTATATTACTTGGAGGATCGGCTTTATCGCCTTGGGCAGTACAACGAGAACCTCTCATGGTGAAACGTCGTGTAGCTGAAAAGATTGGCTGTCCTGGGGATGTTGAAGTTGATGATATTGCCCCATGTCTTCGCCTCCATAATCTTGAGGAGCTTCTTGATATCCAACTCGATCCACCACGATTCACATCTGGTTTCGCACCTTTTGTCGATGGAGCAGTTTTGCCACAAACCCCCACCCAAGTAAGATTATCATGGTGCTTTAAAAAATACCATTTTCTGAATTTATTAAACTGCTCGAGTAGAAACAATTTCTTTATCATTTTTATTCTGCAAGGACATGAAAAGAGAACATAAAATTATGATTTATGTTATCTTATATCTTCATGGTTAATTCAATAGCAATCAAAGATTGGATATCGTCTGCCAAAGAGGAATTTAGCCTTATACTATATTGCTGTATTGTTGTATGTCATCCATTTAACCCTAGTCTATTGGTTTTCGCATTTTGGATGGACGGAGAATCGATGAGCTTGCTAATTGGAAGGACAACCGGTTGACGGATAGAGTCTCTGAATCCGACATTACGTCGTGTAGTTTGTGTGTGACCGACGTAAACGTTGATCCTTCCAGCATACATACATAAGCCTCTTTAGGGACAAAAGTCCTTGATGAACTTGAACAACATACTCATGATAGAACGTGAATCTGTTTTGTTTTGTTGTTATAGTTATTCTTCTTAATTTTATTTATTTTTAATTAACAAAAAATTATAATTGCAAGAATCGAATATTATTCATGTGAATAATTATAAAAATTGTCTTGTCTGTCGCTTTAGAATTATCAGCCTACTGTATCTTCCACTGGATTCATGCCCTTAACACCAGGACCTGGCGCAGAATTTGCAACGTTCGGTGATCGTGATTTGATAATGGGACTTACATCCGTTGAAGCGTGGCTGGATTTGTCGGAAGATGATTTACAAGTAAGTGGATCGTGTTTATGAGCACGTGAAAGCACGCGATTTTAAAACAATATGAAATTTTATTAACAGCAAGAAATTTTAATAAAATTTATCATATTAGACTAAATAGTGATATACATGAATCTTCATTGGTAATCAACTCTAGTCTGAATTGCATCAATAGTATAATAGTAATTAAAATCGATCCGATAAATTAGCAACTATTAGTCCTTTGACCACAATTCTGTGTGGCTATTTGTCTATATACTTGTCATTGAGCTACATGTTCGTCAATTATTATCCCGCATGTGGCCATCACCCGTATATCCCCAAGCTAGCTTCGAATCAGAATTACTTTTTTCTTTGATTAATGTCTTCCGAATTTTAATACTATCAAAGGTTCTGCTAAGTTCATCCACTCAATGGATATTTTTGTTTATAAAATTCACATAAATATCACTCAAAGCATTTTACCTCTAGTTGTTTAATAACACTAGCAAACCAACACGTGCGCTACGCGCACGATTATTTATTTAATTTCTTACAAATTCACGTCATTAAAAAATCAAATGTAGAAAATGTTAAAAAATTTGTGAAATCCTTTAAAATTCCACGAGGAACTTTAAAATTCCCTACAATTTTTTGAATTCTCTAAACTTCCTTAAAAATCTCTTAAAATTTCATGAAGTCCTTTTAAAATTCAACTAAATCTTTTAAGTATTATACAAATCTCTTGTAATCACTTACAATTCTTAGAAGCTTTTTAAAATTCTTTAAAATTCCACTAAGTCTTTTAAATATTATACATATCTCTTGTAATCCCTTCAAATTTTAAGGAATTCCAAATGTTTTAATATTTTGAGGAATTTTAATAGATTTCTAAGAATTTCGAGGAATTTAAGGATATTTTAACAGATCCTCTTAAAATCCTTTAAAATTCCATGAAAAGCTTTTAAATCCTTTAAAATTACTTTTAAAAATCAAAATTTTTTTAAATTCTTGGAAGCTTTTTAAAATTCTTTAAAATTCCACTAAATCTTTTAAATATTATACATATCTATTGTAATCCCTTTAAATTCATAGAAACCTCTTAAAATCTTTTATAATTCCTTAAAATTTCTTTCAATTTTCTTAAAATCCTTTATAATATAACGAAAAACATTTTTTTGCACCATTAGTTTGTTTTTCTTCTTTCAACTTCAAGTCATTCAAAAACCAATCAGGTTTGCAACAACAATGTATGCGAGATTTTCGAGATATATCGTGACAACACTTTTTTAAGACAGGATTTTTATGTTGTAAATGCGTTTTGTTTATATTGAAGGGAGGTTTTTGATTTTTTTGTGCAGAATGGTTTCAATGAAAC
This sequence comes from Synergus umbraculus, assembly GCA_900474325.1. Classification (NCBI taxonomy): domain Eukaryota; kingdom Metazoa; phylum Arthropoda; class Insecta; order Hymenoptera; family Cynipidae; genus Synergus; species Synergus umbraculus. Next base: position 70,964 of record UCOK01019045.1, read on the forward strand.
AAGACGAGATCGAATCCTTCGTACTTATGTGCGAAATACCTATCGCTATCACCTGCACGAGATTTACTCCACCCTTCGAAACGAGTACACTGATTGGGAGAAAGGCGAACAGAGTCCCTTGACTATTTGCGAAGGACTTCTTTCACTTCTTGGAGATGGTCAGGTGTCTGCTCCTCTTTTGAGACTGGCTCTGCTACATTCAGCCTCAGGTGGACGTGGATACTTCCTTCATTTCCAACCTGGCGATCAACCAAGTCGAAGGGGTGAAGAAATACCGTATCTCTTGGGAATTCCGCTTCTGAGAGGCGACTCGTCCAATTTCATCGCCAGGAATTACACTCTGGTTGACGAAAATCTGTCGAGGTTGCTAGTCCACTATCTCTCAAACTTCATACGAGGCGGGTAAGTTCAATGAAAATCGATAACACATTTACGAGTAGAATTTATAGTGCTGTTGACAACTGTTAAAAGATTCATCTACATCCTGCAGCTTAAATGAAACTGTTTGAGATTTATGCGGTACCTGATTTTACGTGCGCTTGCAACGCAAGCAAGTATAAAAGCAATAGTTTTTTTGTTTTAATGTGTTTTAATTGTAAAGACGACTTTTTTAAAATCCTAATGACGTCTCGACTAAATTTGATATTTGAGCCCCAGTTAACTGGATTTACCAGAGGTGGAGTAATCAGCCCTCACCTGAATTTGATTGATTCCTCCGGATCAATATTTCAAAGTATCCCGAAGGAAGAAAAATGATGACGGTGCGAAACAGGCTGACTGAGAAAAATTGAGTTGAAAGTCTAAGTGTATTATGTGGATGTAAACTTTGAAAGCAAAAAGAAGGCAATATTTATAATGCATAAAGCTGTCTTCTATTATACTTTTTTATGTTTACAATACAGGGACTAAGAATGGAGGTATAAATAAATATCTATATCTATCCCTTTATTATTTAAGATACATAAGATCAAGCTTGGATTTATAGTCATGGGGTTTCGCTTACAATCATTTTCCATTAGCTGAATATAAGTACTTCATAAATCTAAAAGATAGCAATTTTAATTTTACATGTGACCATTTCAAAATGCTGTATAAATGTAAATGAAGTCAATAATCAATGTAACGCACAGTAAAAGCAAACTGGTTATTTACTGGCTCTAAAGGAAGGGAGTTGAATTCAAGGGAATGAAGTTAGATGAAAGGTGAAGATAAAGAAAGATAACCGCTTAATCTCTAGAAGTGCACTCAGTCGTGGAAACTTCTAATTCATACTAACATTCAGATCTTATACGATATGTTAAAGTATCTATAATATACAGACTAGAACTGTATCAGATTGAGATTATGGAACAGATATGCTGCGATAAGAAATATTGTATTTGAAATAATATTGACATATAAAAGACAGTGATGAATGTTGGAAATTTTTTCGAATGGAAACAAATAGTAAGTTATAACCACCTGCAGATTGCATTAATTAATTTAATAATGTTATGATGAATAAAAATGTTCTATCCTCCGTGGGTTTAGATGAAGAAATTAATTTTGAAGAATAGGAAGAAGTTTGAAAAGTATGTGAACGATGGCCATCTTGGAAGGTGATATTCGCTGGTATAATCTTTGAAACTTGAAAGCTAACGTCATTATTGGTTTTCTAGAAACTGATGGCATATACGCTCTCCAAGTTTAGGCGCGCGGGGAATCTACGCAAACTCAACGTTAATTCTGCAACTTAAAGTTGGTCGAACTTAAGTGCCAGTTCAGATTGCCTGATGTAATTCGAGTATTAAGAGGTCGGTGGTAGTCATAGAGTAAAGTTACAGAAGCGACGAATCCTCTTACCTGGAGAAGCACCAGGGCATGCAATTCCCAAAGTTGCGATTGCGTTGACGTGGCATCGGTTTCCATAGTAATTGGCGAGCGGTGCCTTGCCTTAGTTGTTCATAAAGTCGATGAATATCGGAATATTTGACGATGGAATTGAAACGACGGAACAGACGACTGCGTAACTATAAACGATGAATGCATCATCATAAATTCAAAGCGTCGTGCAATACAATTTCCTATATTTTACAAATACATAGATATAAAGAAATTACTATCCTTTTCTTTTATCGCGAATTCAAAGACTTTAATTTCGTAGTCAACATTTTTGCATGTTTATCAAGTTATGAGAACACTTTGAAAGTTCTATAACGATTCGTGTGATTCTTGGATTAAATTCAAGCTTAGTTTGACTAAGAGCTTTTCTGAATAAGCAGAAGCGAGAATTCGTGGTTGCATTCTATAACGTATTGCAGTAGGTGCTAGCCAATTTGGCATTCGAATGTCACAGTGGACGATGTGCGCCAAAACGGTGCTCTCCTTTCCAACAATCGGTGCTGACCTTATTAAAGAATGGATGTAATTCAACTCTCGAATTGTATATTTTATTTGAAAATATAATTTATATCAGATTTATATGTATCCATATAATATATATTACCCACAGAATATATTATATCACCCCTTTGTCGTTTGAGAAAATAATTTTCATGCTATTATCTATCCCTCTAACTGAATTATTGAATAGATTTGCACATTACTTGTTTCAGGGATCCTAACAAAGTTAGTTCTATGAGCAGGGCGGAGAACAGCACATCAACCAGTCCTCCCTTTTGGGATTCCTATGACGCCATAAACCAACTTTATCTTGAGGTTGGTCGCACAACAGAGATTCGATCACACTACAGAGGACATAAGATGAGTCTTTGGTTGAACCTCCTTCCGCAATTACATCGTCCTGGGTACGAGGTTAGCATGCGACACCATCATCTTATGGAAAGTGCGAGTTTATACGAGGGAGCTGTGCGACCCCAAACCATGGCACTGCCGATTCCAGCCCCGCCTATTCCCGTTCCATCACCAACTGAGCCTTCAATGCCTGTCACCATCTCGACAACTGAGTGCACGCCGAACACGACAACCATGATTCCAACCACCGTCAAAACTCAACAATCGAATCTCGGAGTAGGCCCTAATAATCTTCTTAGGAAATTAGCCTCGAGTCATTATCAAAGCTACACCACTGCCTTAACAGTTACCATCGCTGTTGGAGTCTTTCTCTTGCTTCTGAACATCCTAATATTCGCGGGAATTTATCATCAACGTGATCGCAGCTCTTCATCTTCTTCAGGGTTGGGTGGATTTGGAGATAAGAAAAAGGAAGAGCTTCTGGAAGCTGGCTGCTCGGGAATCGAATCCTCCAGCAAACGCAGACTTTCTACCTTCGCTCTAAGTGACTCGCCATCTTCCAGTCCTACGTCTCACAAAACAAAACTTGTTGATGAGCTAGAGATGCAATTGCAGGAGTTTCAGTGCTCACCACCTCCTGGCGGAAAGAGACTCTTGGATCCCCCAACTTACAACAGAAATCTTTGTACTCAGAGATCCAGAACACCATCACCTTGTGTGGATGCTACGGTTGGTCGAGACGATGATGATGATATCGATATTGATGATGGTCTTCCAGAGCCTCCACCACCACCAAAAGCTCCTGCTCCCAACATCGCTGCTCTAGCTTGTCCGGGAATTTTGAGACAGCCTGGAACTCCAGGAAGTGCCAAGAAACGAGTTCAAATTCAGGAAATATCGGTGTGATTATGGTGACACTAGTCAAGATAGTGATAAAAAATTTCAGAAGAAATGCTTCTAAAACTTATCGAAACTTCATGTTCGTTACTACAAGTTATTTCGCTACAAAACTCCGATACCTTTGTTAGAATTGAAGCAAGTTAAATCGAAGTGTGCCATTCATTATTTGTAATCGATCGCTTGATTAATGGAGTTGATATCGAGGAATTAGATGTAAAGGAGACACATGGAATTCATTATCTGAATTTAACGTGGGATTGATGTGACCTCAGGAAGAGATAAAAGGCCATTCACGCATCGTCTGGTGGCAATTATCTCAACATCAAGCGGAATTACTTGAGGAATTGGACGCGGCAACTTCTGCCTTCAATTGCAAGAAGGAAGTGAAGCCAAGGTTGGTGGTACTTTGATGTGCAGAATCATATATGAATTATATATTACTGAAAGTGAAATCGAAGTTATGTGAAGCGGTACGTTATGCCGAAATAGATATGTATTAATAATTTTGTGGATAATTGTTGTGGAGTGAATGGAGTGCGCGGGTCCATCCTAATATATTTTTTTCCAAGGGGTGCTTACAAGTCAACTCCTAGGTACATCAAAAACAGTGAAAGTCATTTCCCTAGTATGTATTGTATAAGATAATTGACTCAAGTCGAAGTGAATGCTGCTAATGAACTTTAAGACTGAGTTTAATTTGGCCAAAAATTTTCTGTTCGTAACGGTGGTGAGAATACGTAATAATTAATACGTAAATACGCACAATGCATGCAATTGTAAATAGAGAGGATCGCTTCTATGTGGAGAATTTTAATTGTAAGCATCCCTGTAAAAATAAACACTCGTGCTAGGGGCCATTCTTAAGTAGGTTAACTAGAAAGAAAGACGCTCGTGTCGTTTCATTCGCAAGTGTCTGTGCATCATTGTTTGTATTATGAGCTACTGAGAAAAGGTTGTGGCAAGGAGAGTGTTACGTCCACATTATAATTGAGAAACCGATCCTCAAATCTAAAGTTAGCTTCTTGTTGGTAGAAATTTTTGTGCTTCTTGCGTTATTGTTGTCTGTTACTTTGTTTGATGATTCGGAGACGTGTAGCGATTCGAAGAGCGAAGAAGGAATTGGGCGAATGGTCACAGGCTTTTAGTGATCCATCTCCAACACAAATTTACGAATGTCCCAGTTACCATTTTACATATATACATATACGAGTTACACATTTAGCATTAAGCATATACAGATACACGTACAAACACGTGTCTGCATTCACACGTGTACTCATAAAAACGAGTCTATCAATGTTTCGAATGTTGGAGTTTGTTTAATAAAGACGTAAACTATTTAAAGCATCATCTTTGGTCTCAATATCCTCTTTTCGATTTCTGTTTTCTTCATTCATTCAAATTTCTTTAATAAAACACGTTTACGTTTATACATTATGGCTTTTTCATTGAAATTACAGAGTATTATTTTAATTTACGCGACAATTTTGAAAATAAAGAGGTAAGTGGCTATCAGAATATTTTCCCTTTAATCTTTCTTTTAACATGAGTGGCTGGGTTACACTGCACAAGGGAACTTTTCCTCTTTTCCCTCTGTGGACCAGCTATAAAGGGCAATCGAAATTCCGATGACGTCAGCTCCATCTCAGCATTCGTGAAAACCAGTCAGTTTCATAAAAATGATCCCATATAAATTTTGCCGTTTAGCAGGTAATATTTTTTTATCTTTTCAAAAGGGCACCAGTCTTTTATCTATAGAAGAGATCTTTGAAATATGCTCGCTATAATTTTTTAGTATTTTTAAATTCTTTTTTCTTTAAATCTGAAAATCCTTTTATGAATTCCTCACCATTTTATTCAGAACTTCCAGGAATCTACTAAAAATCATTAACATATTCTGAATAATTATTGTGAAAATTTCAGTGGCATATCCAACATTCTAAAAATATGTCAGACATATTTTAATAGAAGACATACATGTTAAACTAAAATTTCTTGAATTCCTAGCATATACATACTAGATTTTAATATCCAATATTTCGAATATTCTGACAATTTCGATAATGGATGGATATGAAGATTAGTTTCCTCGAAAAAAAAACTTAATTACTGGATATCCAAAGTGTCTGTAGGGAAATTGATGAAACCACGATTTACTGTGGCAAATAAATATAAATTTAATATTATAATCGTATAATGGTTCATGAAAAAGAGTTAAAAAATGACAGAGTATTGACATTGCAGTCGCACTGGGGTTGACGCGAAGCTAATAGGGTGCTTGCCTCTCAAGAGCCAAGCAAACGAGATCGCCTCAGGCAGAAGTATAATAATTAGTCATGCCATAAAGTCAGTTTGCTTCGTGACCGGATGAAAATGAACCACTTCACCCTTAGCACCGAATGGATGCTGCTGGTCCGCTGACACATTATTACACTTACAATTTACTCGTTTATATAATAATTTCAAAAGTATGTACTACGACTCTTTCCTTCATTCCATTTATGAATACTAATTTACATTTTTAATAAGGTTTCTTTTAGAAAGAGAGGAGATCTAAATCTAAAAGAGAACTTGCATTTAATAAAAGTAGCAAATTCCTGAAATTAGATGGATTAATTCATGTAACTTCTCATATTATTTTTCAAGCAAAAATTTTTTTACATCCGTACTTTTTTTATTAAAAAAACGTACACCTTTTTTTTGCAATGCTCAATCTATACATGTTATATATAAATTCATAATTCATTGAAATGTGTTTCAAAGTGTTGCCTGTAAGTGGTCATGCCCCCTCGGTGTTATGAATATTAAATACCGCAATAAAGAGTCATTCAAGCACTTCTGTGTGAAACTTTACTGCCATTTAATGTCATTTTCTGTGTCATGTAACTTTTTATTATCATCATTTTCTTGATAAAATATTATAAAATGATAAAAAATTCTCGATTTTGTAATTTAAATACATTTCAATATTATTGTGTAATTTAATAGTTGAATCAATTTCATTCATTTACTGTTCAATGTTGCTGAAGCTTTCGTAACTGTAAATTGAATTTTGCGAATATAACAACACCAGAAGCCAGTGGGTAGAAACTCGATTTGGTCCACATCATATGTGTGTTTTCCAGTACTATAATTGATCACCCACAATTCGCTTTCAAGTACAGAAAAAACATCTATTGCTGGTGTTTCATGTCTCAATGGAAATTATTTTATAGGATTACAGGATTACATCATATTATTTTTAGCAACATATTTTAAATTGAAATGTTTCATCAAAATACTGAAACACATTGAAACTGTAGAAACATCAACTGAAATTAATTTTGTATTAAAATTAATAACGAATGCAGAATTTGAACAGAGTTATCAAAGCGATTTTATTAACGATATAAAATTTTTAAATATAGTCAAAATATAAATAACGAGAGAACTTGTGAAAATCGTATTTTATATTTTGAACTTAAAATTCACCTTGTGCGTTTAATCATAAAAGTTGGTAATATGCTATAAACTTGAAAATTTATGAGAAAAAAAAAACGCCTTGATTAAAATTTACATGATGTGTTAATTACTGCCTTAATTTCCATAGTTTTCTCGAGAAATTTTCTAGATGTTCGGATATCCACCAACCACGTTGTTCTATAGTCTTTCCTAACTCGATAATAACTGAGCGTGTCATTACAGCTAACAAAGTGGATTAGAGTCCAGTGACTCCCAGGAAGTCTCAGAATGTTTTGCCCGATATCTACAAACTGGATCTCCTACACAGTCTTTACTCGCTTACAGCTTTGGTTTTGTTAAGTAAACTAATTATTTTCACGATTCAAAATCACGTGATTTTGAATATCAAAAAGTTAATTTCAAGTGAAACTAATTGTTTACCAATCTCTTTGAAGGGTAATTATTTTGGTGCCGTATCTTTATTATTTAAGAAGACAGTTATCAGTTCTCTGTTTCCAGTTTCTTTTTCGCCGATACAAGTTATCGCTCTTGTAGCCATAGCTTTGGCTGTAACTACTTCTTCTGCTTTCGAGTTTTACGACTGTAGAAAACTTTTTGCTGAAACGACCAAAAGTTTTCTGAAATCTGCTAATATTTTGTTTTCTTTTATCGGTGGTATCTTCTCTATTCGAGAAATGAAATCAGGGTATAGATGTTTTGTTGGAGAGAAGCATATAAGATGATTTAAAAAGTCGCCGGAAAATAAATGTGAATAGGAAGATTTCGAGGAAAAGAAAAGAAATTCAAACTGCTGAAGGTCGATAGAAAGTGGGGGGATATTGCGAAAGGAAATCCGACGTTAGATACTTGGGATCCCGATAAAATAGAAATACCTACACGTCGCAAGAAGCTATATAGATTGTATATACGCAGTGCAGTATGTTACAATCAGCAACAGCAGGTGAAAATAGCAAGAGGATTTATTCCCTGCTCGAACCGCACTTGTCGTTCAATAGTTGACTGCATAAAGTCCGCAACATCTTGCATTGGACGTGGAAATAATCAAGAGCCTGCAATAAATTATTGCTTTGTACATCCGTCATATATAAATTCTGTTTCACGTCACTTCTTTTCTGACAAATCGCAGTGCGAATAATAACAGCGAGAGGATTCCAACTCTTTTTGCTAGGGCGTACTTATATGCAATATCATTTCTGTGACAACGTCCATAAATTTTTTGAGTGTTAAACGTACAACTTAACAAAAAATGTCTGGATTTTCCTTATTTATGTGTAAACTGCACCAACTCAGTTCTTTCTTATTTTTCTTCTTTTATTCGAATTTCCAGGACATGAACGTCTTTTATGTAAAACAATGTCTTCAAGAACAATGGTTTGCGTTTTCATTTTTGTATTTAGCTCCATAACATAATATTGTGGAGCTTAAAGAATGTAGGTACAGAATGCACTCGTTCAATTTTAGGAAATATTAAAAATGGGGTAAATTTTTATGGTTTTCTAACGAATTATAATTCTTAATTTTATTATGTATCACCTTTGAAGATTTAAATGTAAGGACAATTCTGGAAAATATTTATGAAGACGTTGAAAGATATTAGGAAAGCCTTGAAAAGTATGATTACTTAAATGTGGCAATGAGAATCATAAATTACATTGTATGCGTGACCAGTAAAATACTTCACTGATTTAGATCATCTCTAGAGTATATTTTCATAATTTACGATTATGATACTGCTTCTACTCTACTGGCAGTTGAAAGTAAAATATTCAACTATACAAGCTCTAAAAACTCAATACTTGTCACAGTTTGAAATCAATTTCAAACTCTTATTGTTAGTTTTTTCCGATACTGAAAACTGAACACCAACCAATATTCAACTTCTATTTTCTCACTTTTAAATCAGAGCATAAAAGTAATAAAAATGCAATAATAAGCGCAAAGTTATCACACTTTAGTTGGTGGACTTGTTTTGTAATAAAACATCACTATCTGTCCCAAGCAAAACGTATTCGACACAACATTATGTGCAATAAAGGTGAAGATGAAAATTCAGAGTTTAGTGGTCGTAAAAGGCGAGAAGTGAAACAGTATTAAAGGCCTTGTTGCGAGAATGGAGTAATCCAACTGGATGACTCCAGTTTCGAGAATTTCAATTAAATATATACTAATTAAATTAACTGTGTTTTATTGAAAAAAAAAAATATAATTTCTCTATTAGAAGCGTGAGAAAAACAATTATGGTTCATATTTACAACTTTGCTGGTCCATTCCGACCGTAATTAATTACTTTTTCTCTGAAATAATATAATATCCCGAAATGCGAAATTTTTCGTTATTTTCATTTATAACGTCGATGCGAGTGGATCTCATTTTTCTGTCATGAAAGTTCAGAGAAGGCTTTTCCACCCCATTTTAAAACTTTTTCAATCTACTAAAACGGGAAATTAAAAAAAATTGCTGCGTCGCAGTATAGTCACAGAAAAATTTTAAGATAGACTTGTGTCCAATTAGTCTCTGAAGTGGCTTCGTCAAGAGTGTCAAGTCTGTTTAATCTAGACGAAGTGATCGAGGCTAGTTCAGGACCTTTTACACATTTATGTCTTCAATTTTATCTGTTATTTGAGATACGGAGGATCTCGACAGATTCAGTTCCGAGATGTAGGGGGAATATCAGAGGATATAAGGGAAGTTTCAAGGAAAAAAGCGAATCTCGAGGGATGAAGCGAGAATAGAGGGAATACTGGGGATAGGGTCTGTCCCATGAGACAGGAGAGGTCGCGAGGGATAGAGGAGATCCCATGGGATAAAGGTGATTCTGAGAGATAGGGCAGTCCCGTGAATAGGTGAAGTCACTTAGGGATTAAGGAGACAGTCCCAAGGGATAGTGCGAACCCTTTGGGATAGAGGTAGTCTCAGAGAATAGGGTGCATCTAGGGAGTTAGGGGAGATTCTTAAAGTTGAGAGTAGTTCAGTGGGATATAGGGCAAGTTTTGAGTGATAGGGGTAATCACTGAGGATAGGGGGAGTCCCAAGAGCTAAAGGGTGTTCCTGATATATGGCGATAATAGACTAAGGTTTTTTGCTATCAATTTAGATGAAAGGTATGTTGGATATTGATACATTTTTTATTTTAAGCTACGTTAGTTGGTTGTCGTACTTTTGATTTATCAGTATCTTCTTCCTTTATTGCAAGCCTTCCAGATTTGAACTTATAAATAAAATTCACGTGCTCACATACTGATCCTGAATGGAGTTTGGTAGGTAATCCGTGCTAGCCCTCGAGCATGATACAGAAGCAGCCAGAAGGGCAGCTTGCCATTTGTCACTCTAATACTCGACCGATGCTACACAAGGGTGAGGTTGAATCCGGAACGACCAGAGGAGGTTTGTTGTGTGTTGGTATTCCGGGTTTTCGATATATATGTTTGTGGGTATTTGTACAATTGGCGGATTTTCTGATCATCTCTCTCTTTTTCTCGTGCACATGTATATATGTATCTCGCTTTCATCGTCCCTCATCCACAACCTACCGGTTGGAAAATTGTCCAACGGGTGGGAAAAAAAGTCGCTCATTTCGCGGCTTCAGTACATTATTTATTCCGCACTAAACTGAGATAAATGACGTGGAAAATATTGGAATAGAGCCGACAACTTCGATCCGAGCAAAATTTGCGGCTTCCCTTCGCTAGAATATGTATCTTATACATATATTTTCGACGCAAAGATCCAGAAATAAAAGGGATTCGGGAATGTATATCAATTTCTGTAACCTTTTCACTTTTCTTGAAAATGAAATACAATTCTTTTCTATCAAATGGGATTCATACCTAGATCAGCATTTTTGAATTTTTATTTTTATGCATCAACTATTCTAGTATTCTCTATTCTTATAAGCTATTTTTCCTTTTCCTGAGAATAATTTTAGGTCGGATTTAATTATAATGAAACCACAACGCTGCCAGATATAGCATATTGCAGACTAATTTAAAAGAACGGGTTTGTAGAATTATTGAGTTATGAGAAGGTGCTAACAGTCATTATTCACATAGGATTGTAAATCGTTTAGAAGTGATTATGAAATATGGCGGAGCAACTGATCTAGCCTGTATTATTAGAGTATTTGCGTCAGGGGGATCATTTGAATTCACGACTCGCCCATCTTTTGCTTAATTGCTGGATGCCTTCTCGAAATGGTCTACGCGCGCACATTTCACATTTTAATATCAAACTTACTACGTTTAAAAATTTAGTGAAGAAAAATGCATTTATATCACTGGGTGTGTTACGTCTCAAGTAGAAAACGCAATCAGAGTCAGCCATGTGCTGACTCTATACATATATACCTGTCCAAAAGCATAGTTAAAATAATTTGCATAGTTAATAACAATCATTTCGAATCCAGTAAAGCTTTTTTATTCAGAATAAGGCAACCTTTGAATTTAATAGGGCTTAGGATTGACTACGTGCGTTAAGCTAGTTTCTCGTTAATTTATTGGGAAAGGCTTAAAGCGATACTGTGGAAAAAGTCTTACGAGCATGTGACTTTTACGATTGAATTCACGACCCGACTGCAACGCGTTGGGGGATATCTCAAGCCCTTTCAGGTCATTTATTCGAGTCGATTTATATATTACTACCGATACTTTTTGATCATTTCCAGCAGCTGTCGATTGGAAATGTCAGAAACTCACGTAATGTAAGCGATATGACTTCTGTGATTTTTCTCCATTGTGCAGACAATTTTCAAGCGCGATATCTTTTATGCACGTTATAAATAAGCTTGCGGAGTAAATAATATTCTACTCTTTTTGCGCTAGAAATATCGCTTCTAACGAACTGTGCGCTATAGCAAAACTGCGGTATATGTAAAGTGCTGATAGAAATTGATTTTTAATTAACGCCCGTAAATAATGCGTTCAGTATAATTAAAGATAAATATTGTTTCTAGTTCCAGCATCAAAACAATACCGAAGAAGAGATCTAATGAATAGTGCGAATATATATTATTGATAATATGAGTAAATGTGTGCGTAGATTCACATTTTTTGCAGCCATTGATTGACAATTTCATATTTTTTAATTAATATGAATTCCTGAGTTATATAACCGGGGATATTAATTCAGGAAATAGAGTTGTTCAAGGTAATATAACTTTAGGAATGTTGGTTGAGATAATTAAGATAAAAAATGAGTTTTTACACATTCCTTTCATTTTAAACATTTCTTTGTGTTTTTCTAGTATTGTTCGCTTTTTAGAGAGAGATTTTTTTTTTAAAAAGTGAATGTCGAACATAAACGTAAACTTTCTTTAAAGAGAATTTCTAAATTTCTCCCTAAGTAGCGTCAATCAAAATTGGACTTTAAAGTATGAGTGGAGAGAAAGAATTCTTTAGGAAGTGTGAGATAATTTAGCAATTTTTCATCTCCCCTTGTTCCTTGCAACTTCCCGTTTTTCTGCCACTCTCCAAACTGTACGTGCAGAATGGCGCACCAATGTTCGAATTTTTCTCTCCGTTGGCCTCGAATCCGAATCAAATAAGTTCACCGTTCGGCGGATTTCCAACCATCGCGTCGACTAAAGGGTTTGCGAACGTTAACAGCAGCGTTTAAAAAGTTTTCTGCTGTCGTCTGATAGAGTCTACTTTTTTCACATAAAAATGACTACTGGACTGCTTTCACGATATAAAAGCTTTTAACGAGCATAAGATAAAAAAGGACTTTTGACTTGGTTGGTTGCATACAACCAAGTCATTTTCCTTTTTTTATTTTCTTATCAAATGCAAACAGTTTCAGGTTTCCCACCTACACCCAGAAAAATTACCTATATACATTACATTATTATCATTACCGATGATGGTCGATGGGTACATGAAGTACCTATGTAATTAGAACACGCGTTACGTGCGTATTCACCTTGAAATGTTTCTTAAAGTGGGTCACACAAATTAATAAAAGCTAAACTGGAAAATGGGCTCAATTTCCGAGATCGAGGAACGTAAATTTCGATCACCTGCAGGACGTTACAACTTCAAGACAATCTAGAAATCCGAGCTATGCAGTGCAGCATGAAACTGAATTATTCCGGATGCAAGTGCAAGAGTGCTGGTCGGAGAGAGATAATGAGAACTAATTGGCCGGTAGCAGCATAACTACCAGCAGTACCTTCTCGGTCGACACCTCGAACGTGTCTTCTACTCGTTTTATTATTTACGTTTTACACTTAAACAAACAGGACATTTCTGACAACCAATTATCACAAATTTACAGATTTACGCAAGCTAAAATCTCCTCGTTAAGCTTCTCCATAAGAGTAGTTCAAGGCCTCGGATATATCATCTTGTAATGACCCTTTCAAACAAAAATTATTTCAATTGCTCTGCCTGTTGAATTTTCAATTTTGTGGCAATTGAGTAATTTTGAGCACATGCATTGTGAACTGATTTCATATATTTATTCCGTTCCATTTTTTTGATTGTGACATAATACATAAAGTGGGGAAAATGATTCTTTTGTGAGATAATTATCTTATGAAATGGATTGGAGGTGAGTTTAGCGAAAAATCTTGTACGTGAAAATCTATTTTGCAAGATACAGTAGCTTAATTTTTTTGACCTAGTTACCTCTTAAAGAGATAAAGTGCCTTTCGTGTGTAGATTTTAGATTAAGATAGATGTTCATGCTTGCTGTGGATTCAAATAAATTTTAAGTACTTTTCTATTTGCAAATCTTCGATTCTAAGGTATATAAATCGTCTTGAAAGAGGTTCAAGATCTTCGCGAAGACTAGGAGATGAATTGAGGTATTTAAATATTTAAATGATCGAATACTGATCAGACTATAACATACAGCTTTCAGGCTATAATAATAATCCAAGAATTTTCTCACGGTATTCAATCTGGAATTTTAAACATGGCAGAAGAGTTAAGGTCAGAATAATTTGATCCATAAAAATTACCACTTCAATTTAAAAATATAATACGGGTCCATACTCTTATAAAGTATTTCAACTACAGCACTTTATGTAACGCAACATTTCTTTTAATATCAAGAAGTCGACAACACATTAATATGTCAATTTATTTATTATGACAGTTTTATCTAGTCGCTAGAAGAAAATTACTGCTGACACATTCAGTAAATTTCTTAATTAATTTCTAAACTTTTCAATGAATTAAATTAAATGCCAGGGAGTTTCACGTGATTGAAGTTGATTATGTGTAACGTAATATATATCTAAAACATTATGTTATTGATCCTAAAAAAAGTCTTTTATTTAGATTCCTTTTAAGGTGAAGAACAGTCTTTGTAGTTATTTCCTAACAAAGTGAGCCTAATTTAAATACATATTTGGATTTTGCGTTTACATGGTTGTAAAAGGGCAGAGACCGTATTTGTAAAAAGCTCTACTTTTTGATGTATAGCTAGATTGAAGCTAGCGGCAGTAGAGAATTATTTGCAATTCCAATACCCTGACCTCGGACCTCTTTTCCTCTTCTCCTTTCTACATAAGGTGGGAGATTTTCGACGGAGATGAGTTCAGAATACTCGATGAACGATGGTTTGAAATCAAGAAATTGTTAGGCGACATTCAGGGCGTCTTCACACTTTAAAATTTTTAATTCTGCACACGTAAAATATACGTACATTCGATTCATTGGAAGTGCATATTTGGGAATTCCTTCTTTGAAATTCTGAAGAAACCGAAAGACTTGAGCATGAATTCAAAATTCACTGATTACAAATTAATATATTATAAAAAAAATTGGAACTGCTGATGGCACTTCAAGAGTAATTCTTCTTTAGTCGTAAATAATAGCCTAATAATAAACCTCGTACTGCAGACCTGATTAATCCTATCACTCTGGTAAATTAGCAATTAGGGTAATTTGTAATTTAACTATTGGTAGAGGAGATAAACGATAATCAAGATATGAATCTCGAAGCACATAGATAGTCGCAAGGTTCAAATTACTGTAGTCATGAAACTCGACTTCAATGATTGCTTTATGTACTTGCATTAAAAAATTCGTTTCATCGAATTGAAGGAAATGTCATTGAATCTGATAATTCAATTACACAACACGATAATTTTCCGATATTTCAAATACAAGGTGATGTGATTTGGCGACAGTTCAAAACTTGTTTATAGCTATTTACGTATATATAAACATTTGAGTATACATATACATAGTGAGTATTCAAGAATGAATTATAGATTATTTACACAAGAGAATAAATGAAAATATCAACATTAATTTATTCTTAAGCAAATTATGTACCTAATTAAAAAGTTGTTTTTAAGAGTAGCAGACAAAATTTTTAAAATTGTTTAAAATATATCAATATTCTCTTTCATAATGACTGTAAAGTGGCTTTTAGAACACATCAATTTGCGGAAATTATCGAGACAATAAATAGCGTCCGAATATATATCCGTAGTTCTGTTAATTGACAGATGATTGTACGAATTAATTGTATCTATAAGCGTTGATCATTGTGACTGATGCGAGCTGTCGATATGCTTCCGATCTTTTTCTGCTCAATAGACTTTCTGTGAGGGATTATCAGATATCATTCAGTCCATCACTCGCTACTTGAACTGAACACACGTTCTTCGTTCTCGCGTCAAGCTTATTTAGAAGCACATCATACACAAATTTACGTCAAATTAGAACTTCTATTCACAAATCACAAATTTCACATAATAAATATAACAAATATAATAAATATAATAAACCTGTTAGAAACGGCAATAATTGAGTACATAATAATTAAGATGCAACTGAGAAATTGCACAAGTGTAAACAGGTGGAATAAAAAGGTGTTGCAAGAAAGTAGCTGTTTAGTGTTTAGAGGCTGAGGTGTGTTTGATTTAACACTTTTCTGTTTGACCCCTGATTATGTTGAATTAGAGCGCGAGTGAAACGTCCCGATTCACGCGGTGTGAAATATATAGCCTGACGTATAAGGGCACGTGGGAGAGGCCCGTCCGGACTGTCAACTGCCCATCCTGTATCGCGATAATAATTACGACCGGCGCGGCGTCGCCATCAGTGTTCATTTTGCCTCTCTGCACCAATAGTGCAAATCTCTACGCCGTTTACTGGTCAACGAGAGCCGCGTATTCATCATGAGAGGGAATTTTTCCACGATCAGTAAGCTTCAAGACATCCTGCTAGTGAGATCTTAAAAAAAGGACTAATAAGTGAACAAGTCCAAGAAGTGAACAAGTCCAAGAAGGAAATGATAATAAGGAGAGAATCCTTTTTTTTATACTTGTCTTTCTCAACCCTTCTCCCTTTGATTGGTTCTTTGAAATAACTTCCATAAAATAAAAAAGGAGAGCAGATAAGGGAAGTAAATTGAAAGGTCTTGATAGGTGGAAAAGTAAGCCAAGGTGTAAGAGACGTCACTTGTGAAAACATATCGTCTAAAGACATTAGGAGGAGATCAGAAAAGAAAACAAGAGGTGACGTGCAGACGACTCGTGACCATCGAGAGTTATAGGTAGTGCGTGATCGGTGATAGTCGAAATGGAGAACGAAATCGGGAGGACGAGACCTGAAGATCTGATGAAGAGGCGAGTTTCAATCAGTGATATTATCGGGGTGGACAACCCGGCCTTCGATCACCATAATCATAGGCGCATTAGTGGAAGTTCCGAGCATTCCGAGCCGACTAGAAAAAAGTCGATTTTACACCACGGTAGCCACTGCGGCAGTGTGGAAAATATACCTCAGTACAAGTTCGACCAGGAGAACGGTAGACTCAATGGCAGGAAGAAGTCTGCGTTTAGTTTATCCAGCTCAATCCGAGACAAAGTCGAATACTCCGAGGAGCTCGAGAGGTGAGTTGTTTTATTCTGAATCTCCTCCTCTTTCCCATCGACAAGTGTGCAGGAGATTTTGCTGGACCTGTCTGATAGGTATCTGAATTCGATGCCACTGGCAATGCCAAATTCCTCCAAATCGTGTTCAGGTGGAAGTTTTTCACTTATTTCACCGAAAAGTCTAGGATCTTTCAGGCAAAGTGCTTATGTCAGATTCCAGAGTAGAATTTATTTCTCTAAGGCTGGTTTTTTGTTTCACTTTGCTTTGCACTGTATCTTCAAATTTAAAATCTGCTATATAATTATCCATTTTTTGTTTAATTTTTAGTGAATGTGTAATGAGATGAATCAATGTATCAACCTGCACGTTTATTCATTTACTCTAAAAAGTAATATTTCAGCTTTAATTTAAAGAAAACTATGTGATTTAATGAAATTTAAGTATATAAATGAGATTATCACGTTATTCATGGTCACGAGAAAAGCAACTAATCGCATACTTGATCGTGTTATATCAAAGGAGAATCTCTGTGTTTACAAACGCGTATCAGTTATTTCATGTGATTTACAGAATATCAATTTGTTTATTTTTGAAATCTGACGATTTTAGGTCACTCAGATAGGAACTGATTATTATAGCTTCTTCAAAATAATTGATTAATCGTTTTTCAAACTTATCTAGAAGCAAGTTATGCACTGATTACGTATTATTATATAAAGTGAAATAGCATTTTGTAATTTATTTTGTAAGATGAGAATTAGCATCAATAGATTTTTTATTTTTGCTGAGGATTTAATATTTGACGGTGCTTTTTTGACAACTTTTTCCAATCACCAAATATTATTAAAATAATTACTGTGCATTAAAACTAAACGCGAGGGCAACGTACTTGAATGTGAATGTATCGATCATTTTGAAGCTATATAACTACATGAAAAATTCAGTTCAGTCAATAACGATTTCCCTATGAAGAGAATACTCAATGGAATCATGTGAGGTATAGTACAAGAACCTTGTACTAGGAAACACCACGTGCATTCTACCAAACATTATATGAATTTGTAATATCTGTTTCATACATTTTTTCGAACTTTTCTGAACATCTTTCATGAATAGTAAAGTATTATAAAAAGATCTAAATGTAGAGTATGATTCTAGATTGCTGTATGTGTAATTGTTTGTCAATAATTATCTCTTTAGTGACATAAATTCTTTGAATTAATTTATAGATAAATGCACTTTAATGTTAAAAAATCATTTCACTTCCTAGAATTTTGTAATAGGTGCGAAAGGAAAGAACCTTCAAACTGAGTGTACACTTCCTATCGTGTTCACTAAGATTTCCCACATAAAATATGTAGTAATCATTTCCGCTATATTTACACCTACTTGAACATATTCTGTTGCTTCTTGAAATTTGTACTAATGCGATCTAAGCACTAATACTTATGCAATAATTATTTAGAAAAGGAAATTACTTTACTGTTTGTTTATATGTATTTTTTAAACAGTGCCTTGAATTTAAAATTTCAAATTCTTATTGAAATGTCAAATTAGTGATTTTTTGATAGGGCAAAATTCTCAATAATCATTTTTATTATTATAATATATGTATAATATGGAAATTGATTTTGATTTATAAATCGACGTCGAGTAAATGAATTAAATATGTTTTAAATTCTAAGCACGGCTTGAAAATACAACAATCTTTAGCAGGTAATAATTTAAATTTAATCGCGGTTGATAAATCGTACGAGAGTCTACGAGGAAGAACTCGAAAGATCTCGACGAACCCGCGATGAAAAAGCTCAGAGATTGATGAAGATTCGTCGGATTTCAGATCGTGGCTCTACTTATTTTGTGCTCGCTGTCACGGTCGAGATGACACACCATCATGGGAGCCAGATGGATGGAGAAGAGCGTGTCCACAGCCTTTCTGCCCTACCTATAGAAAATTTGCTAGAATCCTGTGTCTCTTCCTTTTGGGCCTTTTACTCTGGGGCATCGTGTACTCGATTATCGGAGAAGATGCAGCACCAGGACATCCTCTTTTCGGTTTGGCTGCCCTTTGTATTGCCGCACACTTTGGAGGGTGGCTGATTTCTCTAACCACCCTTCCTGCACTCATTGGTATGCTCATCACGGGAATGCTCCTCCAAAATGTAGGGTGGGTCAGCATCGAAGGCAGATATAGTATCATTGTCTCCAATCTGCGGTAAGTTCAGCTTTTATTTTACTTCCTCTAATCCTTTCATCGATTATTGCTAATGGCTTTCATTCAAATGATTCAGCGTTAAAAATTTGTTTTGAGGATTTTTAAAGATATTTTGGAAGCACTTGGAAGCCCTCAAAATTTTTTAGAATCAATTAATCAATTATATGAATGAATGACTTTGCACTGATTAGAGATCAAACGTTAATAAATGATTGCGCTGAATCGATTGAAATACTTGTCACGCTTTGGCAAGTACGTCGTCTTCAGTTAGCAGCTTTTGTAATCGAAACGCGAAGGTTTTATGGTTGACTTTCTCGACTCGAGGTTCTAACGTATAAGGTCGGGGTCATTACAGATTCGTAGTGTCGCATAACAAGTGTAAAACGCACATGTATATCGTTTACTTATTTTGTTATCCAGTCACGTGTGTAGTAATGAAATTGATATACTTTATTATAGCGATTTATTCAATCGTCATAAAGAAAAATGAAAATAAAAATATTTTAAAAATCTAGTATATGGAAATATTTATTAATATTAAAGGAAAGTACTCTGATGAAAAATGTTTAATAACTTCTAGATACAGCGCTCAAGTTAAGTCGCGAGAAAATCTCAAGGGACTCACTTTTCCTGATAATTTTCAAGGCAGGGTTGTCTATGCCATCGAGGCTTCTCCACACGAACATTACTTTAGTTCACGATGTGAGAAAAGGAAGGTTTTAGTTAAAAGATGCGACGTCAGGGAGCTGTCCATATAAAATTCAAGTCGGAAGAACCAACAGTATTCGTGCTATTTTATACAACACAAGTGTTACGATGTACACGTGACAAAGCTCTTTTCCCATATAGCTTTAAACCTACTAGAGACATCGACGTCTGTGCATTATTAAAACTTTGCAGAGATATAAGGCTTTGTATCGGTCTTGATCCCAGGTGAATAGCAAAAGTGTTCCCTGGCGGATCTGGTTTCCGAAAGTATGTCGAACATAAATTGTTTCTGCTTACCAGAGGTGAAAAATTCTGCTCCAACTTGAAAAATTCAATTTATCTACTACTGATGTGTCAAGTTTTCGATTCGAGAGATATGGATAGCTTTATCTTGTCTCAATGTTTACGGATCTGAAAAAAATATGTCAGAAGGTAAATGTTTCAGAGAAATGGGAAAAAATTCCTCAAATTGCAAAGGAAATGGAGAAAATAGTGGTATACATACTTGCTATACTATAATACATACTTGTATTATAGTATAGCTTGCTTGAGAGTTTTGTCTGCGAACTACATTCTGAACATTAAATTTGCTTGGGAGACATACGAAATACGAACAGAAAATCTTCTTCTCTTGGGGAAACCAGATTTGGACTAAAAGGAAAGAGAAGCAAACGCACAAACCGTGAAATTCCTTTCCTCTTGTCAATGTCAAATATTTTATAATAAGATCTCTTGAAAGTCATCTGAGAATGAGGGATACTGCAGTCAAGAATTTAGTTTATCCAGTGTAGATTTATGCTTACGAATTCCATGTTTAAAACATTTTATGTCCATCATATTTTATGTGAGCAAAAAGTTTGAATTAACTTAGTCTTCTGAGTTCTTATTAAATATTTTATTATGAAATCTACATTCATCTCGAGCAAGTATAAAAATGACCAACTTCTCTTTTTGACTTTTCAAAGGACCAATAATATGTACTCTTTATGGCACTTTCAACACTTACTTCCACATGTCGCATAAGACGATAAATATAGGGTTGATTCTGTCATATTTTACACCCCAGAGTACGATTGATTTGATGCTTCACTTTTTATGAAAGGGTCGACATATACACTACCAACAGACCATCAATATTGGCAAAAAAAAATGTTCTGTAGATGAATAGAGAGGAATTTTTTTTCTTTACATGCCTTTCATCATACAGGACTAATTAAAATTTAAAAATGACTTGGATTAATTATTTACCACAATTCTCTTTAATATTATATATTTGCTTTAAATTATTAAAGGGATTGATGTGATATTAGTTGAGAAGATGAAAAATATGCTCGACAATATTTGTTTCTTATATGTGACGTTATATGAACGCATAATCCACGGTGTACATAAACGCAGCACGTGATGAAAGAAAAACAGATTTTCAGACCTCTGAAATAAAAAAGTGATAATTTTTTTACTTAGCTCCTGTTTACGTATGCAGCACATGATTTAAATAACATTTGTCAATAAACTAGAACACTCTTGGAATTTCTATAAAACCATTTACATTTTCAAATTCGTTCTAGTCAAAGTCAATTCGTTCCTGTCAGTATAGTAAAAATTTTTAAATACCAGATATTTTTACAGAAATGTTTCTCTTTTCATCAGTAATGGAAAATTTATACAAAGTGTTCATGAACGGCTGAAAGTAAAAAGGGGATAAAAATACTTCGTTTGTAAAAGTGGGGTAAAAATTCTTCAAAGTAAAAATGGGAGATAATGAATTCTCTGAGCAAAATGGAACAAGGAGAATCAATCCGCGGGCGTATTGGTTGTTCTGTTTTTGCTTTCAGAATTAATTTTCTCTATTTTTACTTTGAATAATTTTTATCCCACAAACGTTGAAACAGATCTGTCTGGTATTTTTTAGTTGTTATTTATTATTTTAATAAACAAGAAACGATTCTACTTCCTGAATGTCACTAATCATTATAAAAATGTTGAAAGAAATGAGACAGGATATTCAGCTAATGATTGCGGTAGTCCACAGTATATTACGTAAGAATCTACACGGCTTTGTGATTCGCAGTCATTATAATCTTACGCATTGATAACCACATCAATATGTCTTCAAAGTTGAGATAAACGCTATAAACAAAATCGAATGCATGTGTGTTAGATCTGTCAATGATTAGTCACATGATTTAAAGAAGAATTCATCAAAGAAACAAAAATTCTTTCTCAATTATAACGTTTACTAGCAACATTTTATCGTACAAACATTTGTACGTATAACGATCATGAATTTAAAATGCGAGATTTGAGTGGATTAAATATTCGTTGAAAAGTATATCTTTCTGATTACCTCATTTGATTGTACATTTTGAATTGAACTTGTTTCTTAGGATAGGAGGAATAATAATAGCGGCATTGAGATTTCACATAATATGCATTACTGACTTTGTGATTGATTTATGCTTTGTATTGCCGAGATTCGGACGTAATCGCTAACGATTTTGTACAACAAAACGTTGTGTTTTACCTTAATCGCGGGGATTCCATTGTCATATTGGCTTATCTCTAGCAGACATTTATCAATGGGAAATCAAATGATTGATAATCATATATGAGTGTGCAGAAACTTAGGTACGAAATTTCACAATAATGAACCTCATTAATAAAGCCAAGAATTTCATTTATGATAAAAAATTGAATCGTTCATATTACCGTTTTTATAAATTGCAAAAAATGTAGCTTCTTTAAAAAGATAAATTACTAAATACGTATTAGTTATCATTTTATTTATGAAAGCAACAGATTTAGATATATATATATATATATAGGTATATATTATATAAATTCATAGAAATCAATGCTTGATCTGCTTTCTGTCGATAAGCGAGTGATATCAAAGTCACGAGACAATTATTTGTTCTATGTATATTGTAACACAATCAAGTCAAGAGCACATGTGCTTATTGACTGTTGTTATTATTTTCAGGGATCGAAATGACAAATTCCACACGTTGATAAACTTCACGTGACACTTCATAGAGAAATATACGTAGACAGTTGAACACGTCACTTATCACTTTATCTATAAGGGTTGAATTGATTTATCAAAACTTAAAATGTCAAACTCTCTTTATCATAATTGCTTTTTTGATTAAATACTTCCTTAAGTATATTAATTAGAAAAATTATTTTTATCATTATAATTGCGAGTCATTTGATTCTATCAACAAATATTTTTTAGATATTGGCATTTTATAATTATAGAATCGCCGTGTCCATTTTTTAAACCTTATACGTAATTTAGAGATGATCTCTAATTAAAATTTAACATGTACAAATAATTGCATAGTAGCAGAGGCTATAAATCGCTTGGAGAGATTCATCGCCTGCATCAAAATGTAACCAGATGATAAAGTTTTGCGATTATTCGCCGAGCGAAAACTGACTTTAACAGTTGGTTAAACAGACATGGGCTGAAGTTCACGAAACCAGTTTACGAAGTATGCTTCCTTTAACTTAAGAAGCTGTGTACTAACAATAAGTCAGTAAGAACTGTAAGACATTGTGCAGAACAGCAGTTACTTAAAATTTACTTCGCGTTGTTGACTTCGTGAAACGTGCATGTTATTTATAAAAAAACAAGTTTCTTTTTAAATAATATCTGGCCTAAAACATATGTTTCTACTTGATGGAAAACTGTACATATTTTAGTAGAAAAGGCACGTTAAAGTCAGACATTGCAGCATGAATACTGGAAGCACTGTCTCGTACTTTTCTGCTTAAAATTAATAATGCAACAGATATGAATTAAGTAGTAGCATTTTGCCAGCGAAATAGTTTATCAGAACTTATACCATGTTTGTAATTATATTTCTTAATAAAAATATCAAATAATAAATTAATAAAATAAATTAATTGATTTCATTTTATTTTCCAGAAAAATTGCGTTGGTGATAATTCTCACAAGGGCAGGTCTGGACCTTGATCCAAATGCCTTAAAAAGCATGAAGATAACTGTGCCAAAGTTAGGCTTAATACCTTGGTTCGTAGAAGCTACAGTAGTGGCGGTTCTAACAAGGTACTTAATAGGGTTGCCGTGGATATGGGGTTTCCTCCTTGGTAGCATTATTGCTGCCGTCTCTCCTGCTGTGGTTGTTCCCTGTCTCTTCAGGCTTCGCGCCAAAGGATACGGCGTGGCTAAGGTAATTCCCAATGATTGGATATATTATAACGTTATCAAACACTTCATAACTAAACTATTCTCATATAATGAAATTAAACTTGCCGAAATTCTGCGGAAGTTCTCCAGACCTCACCCAGTCAGAACTTTTAAAGAAAAATGACTAACGAAAGGAGAATTTTTCTGTCAAAAACACACAGGTCAATTCTTGCTTAGATTTATTGTGGAGAGTTCAAAATAATTGTTTTCTAGACAATTTTCGCGCTCAATCAGAAAAGAATTTTGATCCTAAGTTCGATCGACGTGAAGCTAGTTTGAAGACAGCTTTTCTCCTATTTACAAAACCATCTTCTCCTCGCCTTTCACCGCAGAAGATCTGATTCTTACCATCGATCTTATCATTTCGTTCTCTTTGATAGTTTAGCTACGACAAGGCGAATGCCTTTTGCTGGCTCACGTCCTGGATGAGGAGCTATCGCCTCCGAGTTTAATGGAATCCTCCGGCCAGCAGAATGGAAGAATGGAAGTATTCGATCGATTCTTTGGTTGCTAAACTTCAAACCTGACTCGGTTTGTTTGCGAGAATCGGTAGACGTATCTTTCATGGAGGCAAGAGTAAAACAGATAGGGAAACTGGGCTGTGGACATAGAACAAAGAAGTAGTAAGAAGAATGGGCAACACTGGGTCTCAATATCCACACGGGACAGAACGTTTGTTCGTGGTTTCTTCCTCGGAAGAACCAGATGCTATTAGCATCGGGTGAAGAATGTTAGCCTATATTTTCGTACCCAGCTCCAAAGATTCTGTGGGAAATGGGCGAGCAGCAAACCGGGTGACTTATTTCCCGTTCTTCTCTTCTGTCAACGACCTTACCTCAATATTTCCTCTAGTGAGCTTTCAGCTTCACCCAACTTGGACTCACACGAATGCTCGAAGCAACTTTATGCTTCACAAAGGGAATTATCTCGTTCGCTGACACCCGTTTCTATCAATGGCCTAGCTCCCACCTTCTTCCACCCTTGCTTCCTTCCTCCAGGGTCGAGCTTTCTCCTGTCAAACGGAGAAAAGGGTTGCTTTTATGGACTAACGTTATTTGGAATATAAAAACTCCATTTCTAGTGTATTATTCCTTTCAATTTGGAGCTGTTCAAAAAATAACTAATGATTGTTCAGGAATAGTCTGCAAAGCGTATTTACTCTTATAAATCCCACGCAAAAGATTACAAGATCCTCAATCTAGAAAGCTTCATTCTTTTGCCAACACAATGTTTTCAAAATATTTCTTCATTCTTTTTTGACCTATATTTCTCCAGAATTTGACTTCATTATATTTTTCATTTCGCACACAGGAATTCATTTCTCATTTCAACCTTCTCCCTTACATTTCTGTCCTCTTTTCATTTTTCATTCACTTTACTTACCAGAGTGTGAGAGACAGGAGAAGAAATAAAAAAATTTTAACCACTTGGAGCATCGATCGTGAAAAGCTTCCAATTTATTCTCATGCACTGATATTTTAATGAGATACGACCAATGGGTGAAACAGAGAAAAAATTTTAACTCTTGAAGATGCTCGATGCAGAATGACATTCTAGAATTTTTGAATGTATAGCTGGGTGACTCAAGAAAATTAAAGTTCCTTTCATCCACCCTAATGTACAGATATAAATGTTAATTTTACTTTGTCAGCTGTGTAATTATTATCTTTCCACTTGGATTATGTTTATTCCGGCATTTTCATATTTTGCAGGGTATTCCAACGTTAATCATCGCAGTGGCAGGTATCGATGATGCAGCTTCCGTTGCTATCTACGGAATCATCAAGAGTGTTATGTTCTCTCACGACGCACTCTGGTATCAGATTCTACAGGGACCAATTGCTATTGTAGGTGGACTTGGTTTTGGAATTCTCTGGGGTTGGCTGGCGAAGTACGTTCCGGAGAAAGGCGACGTAAGTGTACTTAATCTTCTTTTTTCGATCAGTAAAATCATAAAACTCGTGACACTATATTCTTCAATGTAAAAAGCTCAAGCAGAAGTTATATTATATTAGCGATTTAATTATATGTGTCCAGAAAAAAAGGTATAACAAATTAATTCTACAATATTTCACTACGAAGTCATATGCAGTTAATAGAAAATTTTAACAAAAGAAAAATTATTATTACTGAGTTAATATTAAAATCTCTTTCGCAGCAACGTTAACTTTCAAACTTACACCATTCTGGAACGTTTTTAAAATTGAGTTACTCTTTCAGCAAAGTTCAGAAATTTCTGAAATGAAATGTCATTATATCGATAATTCATTTAAAAGCTGTACTCGAGGAAAAAGTAGTTACATTTTTACAATTTTAGTATCGTAATTTAACGAATAATATAGCTTAATAGATCAGAACGTCAAATATATATGATATAGTATAAAATTAGTTTAAAGTGGTGCATATTATTCACAAAATAATTGAATTTGATAATTGATGGAATATATCTCAAATGTGGCGATTCCAAATGTCACTCAACCTTTCCACAAAAAAGATGAATTAAACTACATTTAATTGAACGTAGAGAATCGCCAGACCGAAATTTCGGATATTTGAGTTTCTGTTAAAAAAAATGATTTGTATCCAATACTAAAATAATTA
Organism: Synergus umbraculus; assembly: GCA_900474325.1. NCBI lineage: Eukaryota > Metazoa > Arthropoda > Insecta > Hymenoptera > Cynipidae > Synergus > Synergus umbraculus. Next base: position 97,629 of record UCOK01019045.1, read on the forward strand.
AGAAATTAGTCTTTTTTCTGAAAAACTTAAAATCCTCGAGATAAAAGAAATGAATAAAAGGATTTAAGTTGATACAGGGATTTCGGTATGTTTTCTGCAGCTTTAAGTATGGTGAAATATTTTACAGCCAAAGCGAGAATTACTTCTCAAACAGTTCAAGCTTCCGATGTATCCAACTATTCATTTTCCAAACTCACACATGTGCGAAAACTTTGGCTTCTTTACCTTTCAGCTTTCCGATTCTGAGCTTCGATAAGAAAAACTTTCAGTTGAAAAGTTCACTCTTTCTTCATGACGTTTGAAATAGATTCTATAATGTGTTGAAAGCATACGAAAAATGACTATTTTAAAATGAATTTCACGCTTGTCACAAAATCTAACTTATAAAGAAAGAAAAATAGAAATGTAATTGTTTTAACTTTAATTGTATTTTGAATCTAAATGGAATGAAATTTATTTCATCGGTACAGTGGAAAAGCAACATTTATTTTGAAAATTCAATTATTCATTTGAATGAGAAGTTTCCTTATAAACAAACTAGCTTGTTGTGATTCCGTTTAGATTGTTTGAATAAATCGAGTACGAGATCGTAGGAAATGAAAATGGATGTTTCATTTAGTTATTCTCGTTTGCTAAATAATGTATCATAGTGAATCGATAAAATAATGGTTTCAAAAACAATGTGATAAAGAGAAAATCATGAAAGCAGAAAAAAGTTATTTGTTAAAACTGATGTCTTTGGTAAAGAATTAATACGTGAAATAGTGAACAATGAACGCAACTTTGAACATAAATGCAATTCATTTGGTTCCACCAAACAGCTGATTTTCCTTATCATATAATTGAATCGTTTTGAATGTGGCACTTAAGCGAAATTTACGCTCATGATAAGCTGACAAATCGATTCGGCATTTCTATACGGAAGGAAGGAATTCAGACAACTGGGTTTCAATGAAATTAGGATAGGTGGTAATAAAGTGAGGTCGTGGACCTCCGGAAACAGGCTGATCGTTTCATTTGTCCTTTGCCTCTCGCGAAATGCATCTTCCTTAATGAAGCGCCGGCGTCGACGGAAATGCAGCCATTACGATCCGAGCGGAATCATAACCGTTCAGGACAGTTTCGCACCTCGTAAAATGTGCTCCAAGTTTTCCTAATGACATGCCAAACATTGCCTGTCTGAGATGTACTTGTTCCTTCGATAGAATCATTCATTGCCAATGGGATATTAAAAGATAGATGCGGAATAGACGAAGATAATTCTTCTAGGTGTGCTCTAGGTTTCCCCCTTTTTAGCTGGACTTTAGTTGAATTAAAAATGAAATGAAGAAACTTACTCTGTAAGTCGGTGAAATGGAATGCCAGCTGCATTTCATTCGCTATACTTTCTTTTTTTTTTATTCTCAAAAAAGATATAATTATTAAGTTTTATAACTAGATTGCAATCTAAAGAAGAAATTAGCCCTTCACTTTTAGACATGAACTAAACTTTTTCTGAAAAATGACTGGAATATTCAGAAAATTATAAGAAATGTTTATCTATATCATTATTAGTTTAGTTAAAACTTGGTATTATTAGGAAAAGATTGTCGTGGATAGACGAAGGATGATACATTCTTTCTTTCCATTTAAAGTTTGAAGATTTAAAATTATTCAAATGAATAGAGACTCTATACATGAAAAATATGCAGTATCATGTTGTAGCATTTATATTCATGCATAGAAAAAATAAACAAAGAGTAAGAGATACAAACTCGGAAACATATAGTAAATTTAGAGATACCGTTGTTTCCATCTGAAAATTGCCGGAGTGCAAGATGTTGAAAAAGTGGTATGATAGAGAAGGAAAAAAATAAAAATGAAAATGAAAACAGTGAACTGAGACTTTTGGCGAGCTGGTAAACGTGGCAGTAAGGTGGAACAGTAACAGGCGGGGCAGGAATAGGGAGACAAAAGAGAAATTGATTTCCTGACAATCGTCGCAATTTGCTTCCGTTTCGACAAAGTGGCTCATTCGTGGTGAAAAAGCTAGGAGAGAGAACAAAGGAAAGAGGAGCAGGAGCGGGAAAGATAGGAACTGGGGTAGCAGGTCAGTTGGCAAGGTCCAACGAGTTTTAGACTGTTGGCGAAATAGTTGTGTGCAACCAGTTTACTCGAAAATATGGAAGAGAATCTTTAAACTTCTTGAAATCGCAAAATTTCCGAGCCCATGAATAATCCAACGTAATGTGAGATTCCCTTAAACCTAGAGATTCAGTAAAAAGTGTGAGTCGTCTTAACTTACGAGGTTGCTTCTAAAGAAGACCAAACTGGAAAACTTTTAATCTTCTTGACCTAAATGTTTCATCAAATGTTCAATCAATCCCTTTGTTGGCTTCGTAAAGTTTAAAGCTACTTAGACAGACTCTACAATACACATTTTAATTTGAGAACCCTCTGCTGTTAGTGAATGGATAGAATTTACTTTATGAAAAAAACAAACAATAACCACAGTTTGGATTTTATATTGGAAAATATGAATGGAAGTAGAAGTAAACCTAGTGGTCAATTTCAAGGGAACGTGAATGGGAAAATATTATTGAGGATACCAATAAGCGATAATATTGGAGTGAGCGAGAGAGAGATATAAAAAATATTACAAGAGACGCTTCGGAACAGTCTGGTTGGTTCTGTGGCGATTCGAGTAATAAAAGTCCATCGGAAACAGGATATGCTTTTGCACAATCATTTACCAGCATCCAGCACCCGCGGGTGTGCTTTCATGAATGGTAAATTTAAATAAATGCATGCAACCAGCACAATAAGTTTTAAAATTTCCACTTTGATTTTTAAATTACTTTTCTGCTCTTTTAAAATATATCATCTCTTTTGGAAAGTTTTCAGAAAGTCTGCATCTGATGGAAAGCTCCTTCCGGTTTTGAACGCTCATGCTGCTAATTTACACCGACCGGTAATTAACAAACAAGCGAATTTCGATGGAGCAAAATTAACTCTTATTTAAAGTTGAAAATACATAAAAGCGCGGAGTCACCGTTTTACTGGAATCGGTGTTTAAATTGCGGTGAAATGTATACTAGTTACGGAAGATTTAAAATTCAATTCGATGAACAAGGGTGGCGTTTCATTTACACATACGTATATGAATAGATGGTTGCACATATATATATAGATACAGGTGTTCATCGATTCGTACGAATTAAATGCTTTCTGCCCAATAGTCACGGCACCTGCAGTGCTCTCATTTCTATAGTGGTTCCGGAACGTTTTTATGAGTTTAATTAATTGAGGTTATTTAATTACTTAAATGAGGGTCCGTTCCAGAGCCTCATTTGACTCATTTGACCTCTGATTTGAGTTATCAAAAGATCAGAAATAAAATTAAACATGGTTAATCTCTCCAGTTGTGAGGAAAAAAAGTTTTCAACATGGCTATTTGCGCTGCTTACGGGCTTTCAGATCGGAAATGGATTTTTCACCTCTAACTTTACTTCTTTTCGTCTTATCGTTTCGTCTTCATTATTTCTGGTTTCCGAACAATAGCACAAACCTTCGAAAACGTGAACTCCTGCGACAATATCACTCTTGTGGGTTAGCATTTCTATAGTTTCGAAAACCATTACATCTCTTGCTCGTAAATTCTCGTTTACTCATGTCGGAAAACTTTCCTATCCTTTCCCGCTTTCCATTCGAGTTTCGAATAGTTGAAAGTCTATCCTAATAAAATTAATGCAAAATATTTTACTTTTCTTTGAACACTATATCTATAATTAACTCTCTTTTCAAGATTTTATTCAGTAAAAATCCACTGGTATGGAATACTCAATAATTCTTTTCTTTTAGTGGAAAGAGGATTATAATAATTATAGTAGTAACAATTTCTCTGGCGTAAAATGCATATGCCAAAATTTTCTTTTAATGCATATGGTTCCTCTACATCCTTACAGCTTCCTTTCAGTTTTACGTATTTGCTCTGCCTTTGCCAAGTGCCTCTCATCATTTATATCTCTGTTGATCCTCTGAAGTGGCTGGCTTTGTACAATCCTACAAAAAAAGCAAAAAGTTCGAAATAAACCTGTATTTTCATAGAATTTAAAGTAGAATTTTTTGTACAGTGCGAATTTTTTTCTTTTGATAGAACCCCGAGCGAAAACATAAATATGTGTGTTGTGTTGGAAATTACTCATGAATAGAGTATTTATTGCTAATCTTTCTTTTAATAAATCGAGTCATTGAAAGAATTGAAACCTTTCAGTGGAAGCTTTAAACTTTTGAGTATGTTCGAGTCTGACCAATTTTATGATGTTTGTGCTGTGTTCAGTATCACGCATGTAACCATCAATGCCAGCAATACCGCACACGATTGGAATTTTCATGAATATGTCGTGATATTGCCATAAGCCATCCAATATTGCGTTTCGTGCCTATATCCCATGCAACATGAAAATAAAATATTTGCGGTGGTATAACTTTACATATGATGAAATATAACGTGCATCAATATTGCAAAATATATTTCTGTACGATTGTACAAAAGGGAAATGTAAATTTTTTATTTAGAGTTTCTTGTTTCAACTTCCCATTTTAGAAAAATTTAAAAAGTAAACTGACCAAATTTTATACGAGCGGAATTTCAACAAATTCATAAAATCTTAAAGGGTTTCTTTTCTCATATTTTTTTTTTCATCTCGATAATTCATGAAGACTTTAAAAATTGAATCTTGCCTTAAAGACTCGGCACCATCTTTGAAAACAAAATTACTCCGATAAGCGAGTTCGACTTGGCGCATCGATATTCTTTCAGATATATATAGTCAATGGCACTGCATTGAACGAAGGAAAGCAGATAAACGTGCATCCTTAAAGTATATTACTTACCAGGGTCGGTGGGATGAAAGACGTGCCTGAAAAAATATTTGTATTATTATTATTATCATTTGAAACTACTTATGTTGAAAATCAAATTATTTTTAATAAAAACGCACGAAATGTAACAAATTTAAATAGAAAATGTACAGCTTACATTTTTCAGAATTCTACACACTGGCAATTGACTAGAAAAGCTTCAAGAGCACGTAAGATTTATTTTTTTCAATTCTTCCCTTTGGTAACATGGTCCAACGCAAGTTATATATATGGGGTGATAAGCTTTCTCACATCGTCCAAATGGCACCGGCCCAATAGAATTTTTTCCGATCTCGTGATGGTTCAATGCGGGCCTGTGAAGTATATGAATTTCACATAACGTAAACGAAGTCACTACCTTTTGCGAGAAGCCATTCTCGATGAAAGATCGATAATCCGAGCGCTGACAGCTTCTTCTTTTAAAGTAGAAAATACACATACATATGTATTATGTATTGTCCTGGAGAATACACGAAGATCACATTCTCGGAAAAAGAATCGTATCTACAATCCCATACTCGACAACAGAACTGTATCTACTCAAAGTGCATGTGGATATGCGAATGGATCGAAGCAGAGAGGGAAAAGTGGAAAGAAAACGAAAAGAAAATGCATTGGTGGCATCCTTGGAACTCGAAAGCTGTAGAATACCTACTGTTGAGCGATACTTTTGCAACGTTTCGGTCGCCCTGAGTGAGGGGGAGGGAAAATAAGGAAACTGCAGGAAAATGAGAAAAGAAAAGAAAAATAAGGGAGAAAACCCCTTCCATTTATAGTCGAAGACATGTGAGGAAAAACTTGTTTACCTATCTACCTTACGTATATACGTTTATAAAGTGTAAACTTTTCAAGCTCCTTACTTGCGACTCAAAACCGATCTATTTCTGCAGAGTCCAACCTTACAGTCCATTTCCTCCGATGTAGGATCGATTTTAAAAAAGACAGCACTTTTTTGAACCTTTTATCACTCTTTGTTTTATTATATCATGCTATGTAAACTTCTTTCAAAGTAAAGGAGGAATTTTCACTCTTCTTGACATGTTTCTTTCAATGTACCTATAAATAATAATCGAATGCCTGTAATAATCATGCAGTCATACAATTCATACATCCATTCCGGTTGAAAACCGATATATACGTAGAAATGCAATAAATCTATCACATACCGCTGATTCGTGCCGCTACACCGTGAGTACCATTCGATCATAATTTGTTCTCATAAAAATCGACATTGCATCCGCTTGCACCGATAGTTCGTATAACTCATGTTTCTATCAACAAACATTTTTTTTTTCAAGGCAAAATTTTATATAAAATAGAGGACATTCAAATAATTATTCCGCTTATAACGGCTGAGAAAGATAGATTGTTACATATTGAAGTATCAGTTTACACATGAAACCATGGGTGTGAAATTTGTTGCATCTCATTTTGACAATGAAAATTTTCATTGTGCCTTCATTTGTTTTCGTCTTAAAAATGTTGCGTATGTTAGAATTTATTGCCGAGAGTCGAAATTACCTACTAGCAGTGTTTACTCAGTGAACATTTACAAGCATGTTTCATTTACTTGGGACCAAAAGCTATAAAGATGAAAGGTATACCCAGCTTGTGAGTTGCGCGTGGTTGTTGACTTTTCATAGGAACTACTTATATTGCTGGTGAAAAGGGTTCTTAGTACCTCAAATACCTTTTTGTACTTTTGACTTGCAGACATTGAACTTTTCACTAGACATGTGTATTAAAAAAATGAAATACATATTTTAATTGGTTTTTATGACAATACTGACAAATAATATTTAACTGCTATTCATTTACAGATTATTATAGGAAATGTTTTTTTGAATTTTGCAGCCATTTATGGTGCCTATGAGAGTGTTGATGCTCCTGGGAGGAGGAATGCTTGCAGTATTTGGTAGCGAAGCAATCGAATTAGGAGGCGCTGGACCTCTGGGTGTTGTGGCAGCAGCTTTCGTAAGCTGTTACTTTTGGGAGCAGCAAGGTTGGGAGGTGGACGACGTGAGTATCTATCTACACCACTAAATTCCATATTGAGTTTCCTCATTCCTAGCTGAATGCACATACACGTACGTATCATTTCGGAAGTGCAGTAAGACACGTGCCCAGGGTATCGAAGCAAAGTTCCACAGGAATAGAAGGAGGTGACGATGTAGAGTTAGAACTAGGAGAATATCACCCACCCATACAACACTCTAATTCCCCCTGAAATATTCAAGCGCGTGACGTGCACCGCCACTTTCGAAGTAGATTCAGATTCTATGGTTGAGTTCCGAACCAAGCACGTACAGTGTACTCTGATCCGACTGTAACCCTCCTCTGGTTGCAACTTCACTTCAACTCAAAAGTTTACATTATATGTCTGTTTAAACACCAGTTTTCAACGAACGCGTTTGCCCAAATACAGTGCTTTTGATATTTGCGGACGATGGAGAGTAAATATATATACCTACATTAGTACAACCCCAAATTTTAATACTCATCCACTGACTGTATCCACTGAAAAAAAAGTTACAAGAAATTGAAACTGGAAAGTATTCCATGATAAGAATGAAACTCATGAATGAATCAAGTTTAGTCGACTTTCAATTCTTTTTCTTCCATTACAAGATTTCTTTAGTGAATTCTAGAGCATTGAAGTTACAGGAGTCTTGAAAATGTACGACAATAAAAGTGTAGTCTCCTTCGTTAAGCTGCACTCACCCGTTCAATTAGGCTGACCTCTCCACAAAAACGACTGTAGCTCAGTATTACTATCTTTGATGCACTTTACGATTTTAAGTTACGATCAGAAAGTGTATTAAAATGTACCCTCTACAAGAAAACAAGTTAGTTTTTTATTTTGGTAGAAAATAGATGATAGAAGCTTTCGCAAAAATGTGCAAAGATGTTAGATGTCCCGAAACCATACTGGAAGGAAGAAGCCACAAATATGTCACAAGAGCTTAGTTGCGGATGATGGATTGAAGAGACGAAAGTGCATTGCCGATATTCCCAGTCTATAAAAACGGCAAAGTGAATAAAAACGATCTGATACTTGCAAAAGTCACGACGAAGCGTGTAAGACGTCGTGGTGAAAAGATCCGATCATCAATCTTGCCATTACTGTGGAAATATTCCGATGATCAAAATTATGTTTATACGTATTTATGTGCATCAATTGATTCACATCTCAGTCTATAAGTGTGACAAATAGTGAGTTATGATTCTCGGAATAAAGAAAAAGGAATTCCCTTAAGATTAAATCTGGGGTTCTGACTGATATTATATAGAAACAAGCGAGGGGAATGCTCCTTCAGTTAATTAACTATATTTTAAGATACCCCATATTTTTTTTATTATGAAAATAAAAGCGAGAAGCGAGGAGGCGTCATAAACGTGTGATCAATTCAACTTACGTAAGACGGTTTTCTCAGTTTCTAACCAGTAGAATTTTGAAAGTTTCTGCTGTCTTCCCTCTCATTTCCGTCTCTTGTGTAAGAAGGCTGTAATAAATTATCATTGTGTTATATAACTTCAGCAGTATGTAAACTGAAGTTGGGAAAATCGCTTAGTGAATGGATTTAGCTTTCCTGAACAAACTTTGATACAAGAAAGTGTTGTCAAGATAACTGTATACACTTTAAATGCGCATTTGATTTATATAAGCGCATATAAATAAAAAAGCGTAGTAAAAAAATTTTATTTGTGAAAATATTTTAAACTCTAACATGAGAGGGAATAAGAAATTCTGCTGAAAGCTTTGCCTGAATATAACGACAGTTTTCACCCAAGAGAGTTCTGCCAAGGGGTAGAAAGGTTAGATGAAAGTGCGGTGGGTGTATTTATAGGCATACGCCGGAAGTTAAACGCTTGTCATATCGCAGTTCGCTGGATTAATTTCTTGCTTTTCGTAAGAATTTTGCTTGAGGCTGTAAAAGTACAAGAGCACCAGCAGATATTATGACGTATATAAGGAATAAAAATAAATAACAGCTTGATATATCCGCTTGTTGATAATTATATATCCCATACATATAAAAAATACATATATCAATTAATTATTACTGATTTTGCAATTAAAGAAATCTTTTCCAAATATGTAGTAAATTTAGAAAAAGATTTCTTTTTTATTTGGTCTCGTCATTAGAAGTACAGATAACTTTATTTCGATCTCCTAAGTGAAAAAGTAGTACCTACCTAAAGCTTTCGACCACTCGAGATACAAGCGGAAGAAGAGAAAGAGAGATAGAGAAATTGGAATAGTGGGTGGACTTGACTATGAGAGGACATAAGATGGAACCCAAGGTAAACTAAAATCAACGAAGCGATTCCGTAAACCGTAATTCCGAAAGCGAACAAGCCTCTTTATCGGACTTCTCTCTGAGAAAAGGGATTAATCGAGGCGATTCATGTGCCTCGACACTTTAATATATATTGTCTGTTGTAATTACGCAGAAAGATACGCTTAACGTCCTTGAGTCTTACGGATCGTTTTCGTTAATTATGTAAATACCGGCTTGTACGAGTAGCGACGAGTAGCATAGAAAATAATTACAAATGAAGCATAAATTATCACCTAATAGGAAAGCTTGCTAAAATTCTAACTGTAAAATTATAGATTATTCAAAATGTCTATTGCCATAAAGAAATGATAACCCAAATCAGATTGAATTTAGATAAAAATTCTTTTAATTTAAATCTAGAGAAGTCTTAGGTTTCAAATCTTACGTAACTCAATTGGAATTCATCGGTACTTTGTCTTTATCTTTGTCGGAAGTTCTCAATTTTCGTGTAAATTATTGCTAAGGCCGCAGTAACGATTCATGCGTGTGGTATATATATATATATAAGTTTTGCTGAAATATCCTTGATCATTTGAATCATTTCGAACAAAAGCAATAAAGAGTGAAAATAAAAATGCAAAAAACCGTTTTTATCACTTTTTATAAGAGTCTACTCTAGTACGAAATAAAAATTCAACATCTCATCGACCTCATTATTCTAATTCTGCATATAAACAACGTTATTCTATCGCTCCCAAAGGTAGAAGAAAGGAAGCGCATAAGTTATTGTGAAGCAATTTACAGAAAAAAGTAATTTGATTCGCTCCTTCCGGATTAAAAGGGACGGAAATGTTTGTCCCAGAGGACCTAGTAAAAACAGGCCTACGTATTGAACAACCCCACTCAAGAAATAGTCTTCTCCGTTACGATCCTCAATCCATAAGAAAATATTTTTACCACAGTATATTTATTTTGCACATTTTTGAATACAAAATTAATTAAATTAAAAAGCTACTTTGTAAATCATTTCCATTCTCAGATTCATTTAAAGAGACCTGGCTAGGAACTTGAAACCATCGAGTAATTTTTATAGTTCGAGTTTCACATAGCGTGTTAACTCAGGATAATAAAAATGGGAAGGAAAATTGATATATTAATATTTTTCGTACAATATAATTTATAAGAGAAGTATTCCCTCACGAAACTTCCACGAAGGTAATTAATTCCTTAGGAGATGGAAACAAATTTCTCAATTTAAATTTTTAAGAAATTGCTAATGAAATAGTACCAATTCCTTTACTAATTCGCTATAAAATTTGCTATAAAATTTGGAATAAAATTTGAAATTTGTGTAACTAAAATCGTGCTAATATCGTTGCATATGAGTTAAAGTGTGATAAAAGCGACCTTCGTTATCGTATTAATGGCCTGATTCACGGCGGTACGCAAGGTGCACAAGAGAGGGTGGCCCATAACTAAGTATAATGAAGTAAGACAATATTTTGTGCGAAATATTAATAACATTCACGATCCCTCGAGAAGTATGAAGATAATGAAGAAAGCACCGCCAGCAGCTATTAAAGATACTTTTTACGGTTGAATCGATTTAATGCACTCTTAACGGTTGTTTGCGAAATATTGTTGACTATACCTTTTGTACTCTAGAGTGTTTTATGTTTCCTCTTCGGTCTCGTCTTTTATCATTGGAAAAGCATCTCTTGCGAAAGATATCAAAATACAAAAGTAATTTCGTTTAAAGTGTAATTGTTTCCAAATTACCATTTTAATAATAGCTATTTTGTACAATGATAATAATTACGGCGCCTTGAAGCATTTAATATTAAAATTCATATAACAAAATTCCCTTTTTTTTGCACATTGTTAACTTTTCTAATGAAATTGCATCCACGGCTGTCGAGTATGAATTACAATTTCCTTTTTTTTCCATCGCTTAAAGCACACAGAGGGCGAACTATATTTCTGTGTATTCTTTCATCCACCTACTGCTAGTAAAACTCACTTTTATTTTCGACTTTTTAACCTTCCATTACTTACACCCCAATAATACCCACTTTGTTGTATCTTAACAAACATTTATCTTAGAGCATTATTCATTTCTGTCTTTACATAAAACCTAATTGAAAACTTTTCTTTCTGTTTACAGAATCCTGTTGCTACAGCCTTCGAGATATTTTGGATGATTTTCGAGCCCATTCTTTTTGGCATCACAGGGACCCAAATCAAGATTTCAGAATTGGATAGTAATACTGTATATCTTTCTGTGGCATGTCTTGTCGCTGGAATTGTGATTCGCATTATAGCCACGGTTCTCGTCGGAGTTGGTTCGAAATTAAATCTCAAAGAAAAAGTGTTCATTGCCCTTTCTTGGATGGCAAAAGCCACTGTCCAGGCTGCTCTTGGACCCGCTTTATTAGATTCCATCAACAAAGAAGATGATCAGCAGGTAGACTATGCGCAGAAGGTATTAGCGATTTGTGTTCTTTCGATTTTACTCACAGCGCCTTTAGGAGCCATTATAATATCTCTCTCGGGACCAAAACTTTTAACAAAAACTACAGCACCAGTAGCAACAGATGGCTGGCGGGCCCGCAGGCCATCAATTCGTGACATTTCCATCATCAACGAAGACCCTGACCTGGAAGAAGAAACTGCCGAAAATGGGAACGAAAATGGAAAGCCCTGATATATCCCTGGCTCTGCTTGACTTCATTCAGCGAATTAAGTAAAGAGCCAGGGTGGAAGATGACACTGGGTGGAAATTCTCTCGCAGTAAAGGAAATCATCCTAGGTAACTTCGTCTGGTTGGCGAGGATATCACAGAAATAGATGATTACAAAGGTGATCAAAATCCAGTTTCTGCTTTGAGAACAAAAGCTCTTTGTGAAGAATCCTCTTTGAGAAACGCTAAAATGTTCCAACGTCACTGAAAACTATATTTCATCTCAGCAATTACAGAGAGATAAAAATGGAATCGAACTTGTACAGTCGTAAGAGATCTTGACAAATTAACCTTCCCTTCATACCAGATGCTTTTTTACGAAATATCTCTATTGATAAAGATCATTGTATAAGGAAAGACAAACAAATATGGTATTAGCTTGATTTATCAGGACTTTAGAGAGTATGACACTGAAAGAGTGTGAAACAGTGAGAAAAAAATTGTATACTTTATATTTGGAAATTGTTAATCAGTCTGAATTTGTTTAGCTGATGTGTTTAAGTATAGCTTTCTATGTACTTGTTTTTTATCCCATTTTTTCCACTTTTGAGAAAGACAATGCGGCTTTTTCCGCTACGTTGCGTGCCTTAATCACTCATTTCAGAATTATTAGATTTTTCAAAAATAAAAAAAGCCATTGTATTTTTATAACAGCAGCTTTGTGAGGGATCAGTTGGCAGAAAATTAGATCCTGCTCTTTGGGAGCGATGTTAGAAAAGAAATTTGTAACAATCAAAAATAACTACGTAGTATGTACGTCGAGGTGAATCAACGGTTCTCATATAAACTTCTAGCCCTCTATTAATAGGGTTTATAGGCAGTAGATCTTCGAAATTGACAGGAGGGACGCGCTTGGAATTGAGAAATTGTACGCTATACGTGACCCAAGCGTGCTTGTAGATAGTTGTACATACTTATACATAATTATAAATAGTTAAATATATACAAAATACTTTATTTCATCTCTGAATCATCAAATTCAAAGATTTTTAATTCGGCAGAGCCGTCTTTTAGGGAGCTATCTATTATATATTGATTTATTTTGAATATGCTTTGAATTATAATAATATTTACTTATGCTGGAATTCTTGAGGAGATATAATGTTCAATCAATATTTTTTGAACAACTTGAGAAACATAAGCAGTATTTAGAAGTGTGAGAGTATACAAGAAAATGTGAGAAAGATATAATAAACTTCATTTTTTCGATAAGAAGCGATTTTCCTCTTGTCTCTTACTTAACCCAATCCTCTATTTTATATTTTTATTGATCACATTTATTTAAATACAGTGTAAACTTGATATAATTCGATTTTATATCGTATTTAAAAAATATATCCAGTCAAATCAATAAAAAAATCCAATCTAGCGTTTAATCTGAATTTAATTTAAAAAGACTTCTTTGGTACATATATGTCACATTGTTTAAGTAACTTACATTTGGAATTTGAATTTTTGTATGATAATATTTAGTTTTCGCTTTAAGTATTTTTTTGTACACATATAATTTTTACTTCAATACTAAATATATGTACGCAGAACATTGGTATATCGAAAATTATACGAAATTATAAAGGCAAACAGAAATTGTGATATTTTTTACAGAAAAAAGTATCAAGATCCCTTAAAATGGCTTAAAATATAATAACAAGTATACGTTACATAATAAAACAAAATAAAAAATATATATCACTTTTTCAAAAAATAGTACATTTATAAATTTCAGTTTGCCTACGCAGAAAAAATAAGCAAATTGTCAAACACTTATTTTTCCATATATTCTATAAACACATAGTATACATATATACTGAAATTCTGCTTCTTTAATGGTGATGGACTCAAGCTCATCTTAAAATTTTAATCTCCTGACTTTGTTCAAGATACATTAAAATTATAGACATTTTTTCACACAACTTTGGGTTACAGAGCTCGAATCCAATATCCTTAAAAAAAAGGGTAGAAAAATTGTCGATAAAGGTTCCACATCAATGGTGGCAATACATTGCAAAAAGTCAATATACGTGCTTTGATTTCTACGTGCTATCTCCTACTTCTGAATCTCTGGGTAACCCTTTATAAGAAAAAGGCTGTTGACATTTCTGACACAATGTCACGAACTTACAATTTTGCGACGATATAACTCTTGGAAAAGTCGCAGATCTTGGCACATTCCATTCTAGACAAATGCATTCTTGGCAATTATAAAAATATTAAATATATCAAAGTACGATCATGATTAGATTTCAGACAATTTTTTACACTTACAATATAAAAAGTCACATTCAATTATTATTACATACTTTTATAAAATATCCTCAGCAGAATTGCTGAATTGGGCAGTTGACCCAATTTAAAAAAATCTTTGGAATGATTCAATTTTTTTTTGTCATATGAAATATTTAGTGTTGTTTTAGAAAAATATACTTATACAATATACCGTCAAGCGAGGCGAATTCGAACATGCGGGATAAATTCAGTCACCTCTAAACTGATATTTCAATTACACAACTTTAAAACTATCTCCGAAACCTTCTAAGAATTTGTCGAAACGTTCTATTTTCTCGGCAAACTTTTGATTCCTTTCTTCGAATCATTTCTCCTCTTGGAAACAATCTCTTCTCCAGATATTCGCGAAATTTTTCTATTTACTAGGAATTTGCAGGTCGCGAACTCACGGCAAAAGTGGACATAAGGGTACTATTGCTAGAACTTTTTTCTACTTTGTGCGGATCTCGTTCGCTGATACTGCTCGAGTTTCTCTGATCATTCTTTGGGAGTAGTCTCTCGCGCAAAGATTTGTAAACATTTCTTTTCATGACAAATAGAGTGAATATGAAAACACCCTGAAGATCATTGATTACGTCGAAGATCATAAAAATCTTGTAGTTGTACAACATTGGTACAAAATGATTCAACATGTTTGATATTATTTCACATATCCATGATATCCCCATAACGATGAACAGTTTTACATTCATGGACAATCTGAAAATAAATTTGATATGTGAGTTTCAAGAATTATGGTATTATTTCATAAATTAATTTATAAAATATAATACTGAGTTTTTAATATTACTAGCTGCCATTAAAACCTACAAAAAAATAAATTTGACGAATATAGGGTAATTAGGAATATGTAAATATGAAAAATGTTATTTTGTAAATTTCAGACAATTCTGTATAGCAAGATTGGTAGAATTTCAAGAAAATTGCGGTAGTCGTATGTTTCTCTCGATGGTACAGCCTCGTTTGCGAAAATGTTTCACTGCTTCCGAGAGACGTCGAACTTAAACAGAAGTAAGTATGTCCAAGCTACATACATAGTCCAAGCACTGCAAAGTACAACAGCACTCTGGGACCACAAATTGCAGCAAGATAAATTTGTGTTTATTAGTAACTTTCTAGACAAAGACAAACGTGCCATACCATAAATTGCAAATTTCATGTGTTTTTGATCATTTATACTAAAAGTAACAAATTTCACAAATAAAAATTCGTGTTGAGAATGCTAATTATTTTATTAAATTGGGGTAGTTTATTAATTATGGAAAATGGAAGACAGGTAATACACAAAGGATGATTTTATAGAGGGAATAATTTGTTTGAAGAAAACATCATTTGAGTTCCAGTCGAGTTGAAACTATTTTGAATGCTATTTTACACTCACGCATTTCTATTCAATAAACGTGTGTACACAATGCTCAATTAATTTGGACCTTAATTTCTCACAACGTGATGCCACAACTCAATCACTTCAATTCCATTCTGCTTAGTTAACCGTGCGCAGCAGAACAATTCGAAAGGGTCAATTTCAAAGAGTTAATATTTGGCTAAAATCCAGAAAATGTTAATCTTTTGAGACTTAATTTAAGTATTTTTCGATTCACAGTTTATTGGAACTGTTTCCCCCTCATATGATTCATATCTTGTTTTTAAGTTTTGGTTCTCGAGACTAATATATTTGAAATATCGTCGCCCGATGTTCACAGAACGTTGACGATGCTTGTAGCAAACAAATCACACTCATTTTCGTGTTACGTGATTTGGCGACTCAACTATTCATATTAAGCTTCTTAAGCAGGAAATATACAAAAATAACACTTCGGACACTTAAATTGATCAAAATAAAAGTTTTTTTAAGCTATTTAAATTTAACTTTAACTTAAAATTTTCTATTGATGTGAAGAACACCGTTTTAGTTAAAATTGTATAATATGAATCTTCATTATTTTAATAAAATAACTCAAAGACGTTTCGTCAATTTAGTAATTAATTACTCAAGAATGCTAGTCGTAGGTGTATGTCAATACATATTGAAAATTGAGCCGCTATTAAGAAAATTAGATGAAAGTACAAAGTGTTATAATACAAAGGGGAAAGTGTTATCTAATTTATATTATGACGAAAACTTCAGTGCTTGAACAACTTCGTTAGCAAAGTAGTACTTTGCGCTACCTTCGCCATTAATCAAGATACCATCTAGTAAATAAGCTTGCACCCCTCTACACAGATTCCTCTGCTTTCGTTCCTTTCGCGCTTGAACAAAATTCACCCCTTAATCGATCGCTAAAGTAATATTTCACATATAGGTAAAAGAAAAATGGAATAAACCTGAACCTTTGAAAGTTTACAAAAAATAATGTCGCTAAGTTTGCAAATTACAAAACCTGAAAACATTCTCAAACAAGAAATATTATAGAAAGCAAATAAAAATAGAAAGCAATTCTGGATTTCAAACGAAAGTGAGAGAATTAAAATAAGACTCAAAGTTGAGTCATGAAAAATATTTGAAGATGGTAAAACTCCGTGTAAATACTGACTAATGATGAGATGCAAATAGCTTAGTTTCCCTATGAAACCATTAGTATCAGAATTCGATACTTTCTCTAATAAAATTTTGTGTTCGCAAGTTCAAACTTGCTTATCAGGAACAAGAAGCTCCGAGTTTGAACACTTTCGAAACTGCAAGTGATTCAATTTAAGGTGGCCTACTTTACTCTAACATTACTTATTATAAATGCTTATATTTTTTCAATATTTCACTTCCATATACAACTGCAGTTTTGGAAATCAAATGTCTCGTAAAATATTTTCTGATGAAAGAGAGGCAGAAAGAGAGCGAGTGCGAGATAGAAAGAGAAAGGAATTGAAAAGAGAGGACCCGATGTCACCACAGTTGTCCTCGTTCTGGGTTTTCCGATAACGGCTTTGCTCAAGGCTCTAGAAAGGCTAAGCTTGAATCGTTTCCCTTTAACTGAGAGTAGATTAGGAAGATTCCAGTATCAGAGAATCGGTCGTTCTCTCGTGTTCTTATGGACTAACGTGATCCTTGACTGATACTGAGTATCCCGAGCTCATAAAGATCTTGCTAAAATCAGTTTTAGCTGTCTTATCCTCAACGTAAGCGAAACAAACAAAGAGGTGTGACGTTCCGAGATGCCTCGAGTTCATATGTCTTTTTATTGTATGGTACTTATCTAGGGATACGAGAAGAATTTAATTAACTCCAACAATTAATTTTTTACTTACTTCTCCCTATCAGCCTGAAATCGTCTATTTCTCTGGTCCGTGGGGTCGGCTAAAACCTTTCTTATCTGGTTTTTCACTTTGTTGTAATTCATCGAGGTCAGAATGAAAAAAATCAAGTTCACCGTCAGTTGAATTGTCACCGGTCCAGTGAAAAAAATAAGCTCGCCGGAATCAAGTCCACCTGAAAAGCAACCATAAGAAATTAGATAAGCGTTTCAAGTGTAGTAAATTTATACATGTGAACTTAACCATGTGCTCTTTACTTTCCATTACCCTATTACCCCATTACCCCGTCTCGTTTATCTCTCTTCTCGAGATTTCACTTGACCCTCTTCATACCCTTCAACCACCACAGCTCTTAATTTCTGTAAACCTACTCATTTTGCTCATTCTGCATTTATTCTAATCCTTTTGGTTAGTACATTTTCCGACTTTTTCATGCGATAAATTAGAACAGCGGCTCTTATTTTCCTGTACTTTAGTAGATCCCCTTCTATTACTAAATATTGTCCACTTAAGACTTCACTTCACCTTATACATTATTAAATTTCATATTCTCATTTTTATTCTTGCCTCTGTACTTCTTCATTCTTTTTTCCCTTATTATATCTCACAGATACTTTTTTCTATACATATTACTTTATTTAGACAATTATTTTTAAGTACCATGTAATTTAAAGAAAGAATAATTTAAAAATAATTTTTCCGCCCAGTGCTCGAAGTTTAAAAAGTTTAAAAATGTTTAAACCTGAATTCGATTAAAAAATTTGGATATGTTATAGTTGGAGCAGTTGAAGTGCCAAAAAATACCAATAAACGATTTCGAATTGGTGATACTTTTATTTCTTTCAAACCCAAATTATTTCAATCCCGAAATTTGCGTATAAAATCAGGCTCTTGATTGATTTTATAAAACTAAAGATCAGACCGCAACAAATTAAAGGAATTAGTTCAAATAAACTGGAGCTAGATTGAATGTGTAGATGAGAAAAAGAGTGGGGGAGGTAGATAGAAGAAATAAATAGCCTGTTGCTCTCTGAATATATTGCGTCAGGTCACGATTTCCTACTGCTTTCGAACCAAATCCAACATGGAGATAGGGTGGAGTTGATCTCTCCCTTTGTTTCAGGTGGTTGGAGGGCGTTACAACCTCGTAGGCTAATATTTGCGGCCTTCGATTAAACGATCTGCATTGCTTTGAGTTAATAACCGTCGATGTATTGAATGTTTATCGTTCATGTTAAGAATTAAGAAATAACAACTGAAGAAAGCAAATGAAAATTTGCAATTTTCAACTTTGTTGCAATGTGGTTTATATAATTAAAGTAAAAGGAAAATCATTATAGACTTTGCTCTGACCTATATAGTTTAATTAAAAATTAATTAGACGACACTGCAAGTACTCGTTTATTTTTCTGTAATTAGTATTGTCCTCTCACATAATTATTAAAAAGTAACGAGATACAAATGTATGTACCTAGATCTAATTACTTATAATAAGCAGTCTACATAAGCAGGTTAAATGGAAAGGCTTTATACTTGTATATATGAAAAAAAAACGAGTACGGGATACAGCTTTCATCTCTCTCTCCAATAAGATGTTATTAAACTTTTTCAAGAGAGGAACATTGTCAACCTTTAAAGGAAATAAAGTAACGTTGTACAATATCGAGAAAAAGTTTTTAACGAATGACTGGAATCATTAGAGTTCTTTCGCTTATTAAAAACGAAAATGAAAAACGGAAATGGTACTGGAGAGCTAGTTACTCTCGAGTGACTTAAGCTTGACAATATTTGACGTGCACTTTGTGATATTGATGTAGAAACTATTTTGATAAAAAAATATATGTCAGTAAAGAGGATCCATGAGGAAAGCAAGACAAGAAAGGAAATGGATAATTAATGTTCGCATACCCTGATAGTTAAATTGGATTAGATAAGAGAATTGATCTATTGATATACGAATAGTAATCACCAATCCCTATATAAAGCTTTATGACTTGGAGCAATAAAGTTGTCTAGAAGTTGTCTGGAGTCAGGTTGGTCGGAATGCAGCTTGATTCTCAACCCATTCGACCGCCGCGCCGGACCTACGCGGCTCCGGGCATTTAATTAATTTTCCAGCTGTCTTTTTCTATCATCCACCAACTCTCCTTGGAAATTTCTACTCCCGTCACGGCGATTGAAATACTAATGACTTGACTAATGAGTCGTAATGACATTCGAACTGGAGGAGCTCTATCGATCCCAAAGCTGATTTCCTTTTCGAAGAAACTTTTTAATTATGCCATAATCAGGCGGTTGTGCCCGCCTACGCGGAAACAAAATGTCTAAGGAAAATTAATCATATCCTTCAATAACTTTTCAACATTTTCGAAAGCGTGCTTCGCATTTGAAACTATGCCTAATTTATTCCTAACAATATATAATTTATAACAAAGCTTCAACTGTTGGCTGTTGGTAATAAATACGTAGAACCTCTGCCACAGATTAATCTCTCGTAAACGGAAATGCAAATTGAAATAGCAATTATGCTAAATTGGTGTGATTTTCCCACAGCTTCCAGAATTAAAGAGGGAATTCAACACGAAAGAGAATTTCAAGGGAACAGGATAATATTTACTAAAAAGGTAACGAGAGAGAAATTGAAAAGATTAATAACATCTTAAACTTGATTAATTTGTTATGTAGAAGATATATGTACATATACCGGATTTGTGGGGATGTGTAAAATTAAAAATTATTTCATGTACTCACGTCGAAACCAACATCTTTCCACGCCCATTCCTGGACGTTTCACGAGAGTCAATATTTCAGTGAAATCCATCAGTATACAGAGGGAAGTTACAACCAGCCCAATGCCCCAAGAATAGCAGCAGTAACAAATAAATCTGTTCCTTTGCTTTCGATTTTTAGTAACACCACTAGGTGTCCTTGTATTTCTGTAAAAAGAATTTTATTTAGCAATCAAAAGAAATAGTTTATCTTATTCCTTATTCGGGATGGACGTAGGCAGATTTCCATATTCATTAAATTGCTGCATATACACTTGTTTATTTATATTCTCTCAAACAGGGACTATAAATTCGAATTACATCTGTAATGCACTAATAGATACTGCAAGTTCCATTACATTAAGCCTATATAGTTCGCTCCACTGTTGGTTTAATGCAATTTGCCTCATCAAACCGTACTTTAGAAACCTATTAAGTAATTAATGGTGTTCATGCAAATCCCAAATTTTCTCCTATAGTCGCAGAATATTACATAAAAAAATGTATTAGACAAGCATAGAGTCACGCAGCTTTCGCAAACATGCAACATAGTCAGTAAATGGCATGTTTTTGTAATTGGAAGAATTTACGATTGAAAATCTACAATAATTGAGGGAGATTTTCAAAGAGTCCTTTCTTGTTTAATTACCCTACTGGGGGTGAATTAAAAGTGTAAATACAAAAATTAGCATGATTTTAAATTCGATGCAAGCACGCACACACTATGAGTGATATTGATAGTACTTTCCATTAAATTGTCTGCTAAATAAAACCTGGTTTTTCAGATGTCTTTATAATGTTCCTTGTTTACTTTATGTAGGGCATTTACCCGATTAAAATGCTCGTGTTTAGATAGGCGGCTATGTAAATCACCTTAAGTAAATTAAATTTTTTAATTTTAATAAATTTCAACGCAAAAAATCAGAGAGGGTGTATAATTTCAAGGATTTTAATTAATTTAGAATTAATGTTAAACACGTGATGTCCTGACTAATGAACCTCGTATATATGAGTGAGCAAACGATAATTTTCAAAGTCATGCCTAGACAGACAATCTGATGAATCAATAGTTCTACAAGTTTACACAGCACCAGGTTTGTAAATGAGAGTGACGATTGTACCCTTCATAAATCTTTATACCTCAACAAGTAAATTATCTCCACTAATGGGTTTACTTCTGTTAATTTTCGAATCAATCATTATCAAGGATTACAGTTATATAGTAAGTGGTCAGACAAGCTTTTCGATTTAACAGCGATTTAGGGTAGCGGCTTATCAATCATTATTGTAAATATAATAGAAAAAATTTGGATTACCTTGACATTTACAATGACCGATCCGTTAATTCCAACTACAGCATGAATAGTTACAGAAATCTGCCGCATCTCAGAAATTGACTAATTATAAACATGACTTACCCAAACGTCCACCATATGTCGAAGCACATCACGTTCAGCCATGAGAATGCGGAGATAAAAGCAAACAGCAAAGTGTACCCTAAGAAATGAAATATTTTTCGAAATTTTGATTATGGGAAAATTTTCAAACCTTTATATAGTACATTATTCTTATTCTTTCATATATATGAGGATTAATGATTTCAGTAAGAAGTATGATTAAAGATTTCAATAAGAAAATGTTACAGTAGCCCAGAGTCGACTTATATCTAAACCTATGATAAGATATTTCATACATTTATTTAGATCCTATTAAATGTTAAGAATAATCTTACCTAAAGATGAACAGAAGCTGTGATCTTTTCCAATTTCAAAAGTTATCAGGGCGAGGCATGTGTAGGCGACAATAAAACTTGTAACATGACACATCAACGTTTTTCCATGTAAATTTTGTAAAGAGGGTATGCAAATATAGACCAGCAGAGTTATCAATAGGCAAATAATACTAATTATTTGAAGAGATCCATTCAGCTTCAATCTAAAATAAAAAAATTTGAATTTTAACAATCATTTTTTATCGCAATTAGTGACTTAAGAGTATTTTAACACAGAAAAATCAAACTAAATTCTTTTAAGCGCATTCCTCATCGTATTGAATTTATAGTTCCAAAGCACAACTATTCAGCATGAGAATCTTGTAACTCTGAAAAATTTCTTATTTCAAAGACTTTTCACGATACGTGCAATGTATACTGAAGAATCCTAGATAAGACTGAGGACAAGCATATAAAGAATTGATTTTTAGCGACATTTTTATACGTTTTCTACACACGGGCGGTTCACATGCATATAAGACAGTGAACATAAAACTATAGGGAAAACGCGTTTCTAAGATATTGGTTAAAAGTCACATTCACTTTTACCACTTCCGAGTAGATTAATTTGGACTCCCATTCAAAAAAATATTCACATAATAAAATTTTTGAATTTTAATGCTAAGTCAATGAAATCCGTAGGAATATTTTTAATTCGAGATGGAGGTTCTGAAAGGAAAGGAAAGCCTAATGAGTTTGCAGTTCGTTTCGTCTAGACATCTCAAAGTCAAATAGTCAATACGTGCTTTGAATTTATTTCTTTCAAGACCTCCCAAATACACAGGATTCTGTTCTTGTATGGCGCAAATCGTTCTATTCAATTTGTATCCGTGCACAACATTTATTCAAAATACTTACACTGGTTTTTCTGCCTCTTGCTCAGGTTCATCAAAGCATATCAAGGGATAAATTCCATCATCATAATCGGTAATGTTGTAAAACATTTCTATGCAATATTCGTTATGGGCACGTGTCCGTTGTTCCTCATCAACGTAAATATAGCCTTGATGTGTCATTGACCATTTTTCAGTGTGATCAAGAGCATACATACTATATTCGCATTTTACACCAACCAGAAGGCCGTAATCTTAAATTTTAAAAATGAACAGAAATTATCGAAAGTGATAGGAAAACTCCATGAAATTATTACATATACTCGAGTTTCTTACCATTCGTGTTCAACTTATGATCTCCCGTATGGGAGATGTCCGTAAGTGCAGAATGAAATGTATTTTCAGTCTCATTTTGAGAATATTTTAAACACTTTGTTTTCTCGACATAAGCCTCTCCTTCGGGGCAACATTTTCTCAAACATGTATTATTTTTACAGTGGTTGTGATCCACACAGACTCGTGAAATAAGAACATTGCGTGAAATGTCGATGTCCAAACAAATATTTTCAACATCACTCGACTTTGTCAGGTCGACATATCCATCCTTCCAAGGTGCTTTTATCTGCAGCAAGATTTTTTAATTTTTTTTTTTTTTTATAAAAACAAGTTAAACAGGTTCATGAACTAAAAATCGAGGGATTTTTCAAGAGTTCAAAAAGGTATAAGACCGTGGAAATAAAATGAAAAGAAATCGAAAAAAATCGATTGAGCAAGATTTTCGAGATAAATACTGGTTAACTCTCTCTGTGAAAGAAACTGTGTAAACTCAATTTAACGATAAAGCAATTAGGACGTACAATTAATCGTTTATAAATGTGAACCACGTACAGGTCGAAAAAGACAGGATTTATCAACAGGAAGGTATCGGCAGAATTGAGAAACGATTTATAGACATCGCTGTAAATTGTTTGGCATTTCACGAAGTCTTTTAAAATTTTCTAAGATTCCCTGAAGTACTTTGAAATTATTGGAAAACATTTGAATAACTTTAAAATCTGGTAAATGGTAAAAAGTCGAGTAAACAACCTCTCGAATCAGGCAAAGTTAGATTTGTCGGCACAATCAATTTTGCTGGCAGCGTTATAACATATATGTTCGTAGGAAGTATTTCGTATTCTCCATAGAAGCGGACGGAAATGCGGTTTTGTGGAATCTGACCAGTAACCAATAGAATAAATATAATCTACAACCACAAGGCTTTATCCACAGGATATGACCCGTCAGCTTCACTGATCTGAGGACAAATAAAATGCTCGAACGATTGTCGTGAGATTTTCGATTGAAATTTGAGATTTACATTTCAAGCGCAATGCGGTTCTTTTCTTCGTCTATATCAAAGTAGTTACGGTACTATTTTCAAGATTTTCGTAAGAAGACGGATTTATTTGCCGAGCCAAACTTCACTGTCTGCTTGGTAGAAAATCGAAATACTGAAGGATCCCTTTCAGAATTTTATTCTTTGCCATCGCTTGCGGTTATCCTATTTAACCTGTGTTTTGAATAAAAAGTAGAAGTTGAAATTGGATTTTAAAATTTGTAAAAAGAGAAACGTAATATGCACTCAAGAATTTATTTTTGGGACAAAAATTTATTTATAGAATTCAATCATTTTATATGTACATATTATTGATTTTACATTTATACGCATCTGCCCACGTAGAAATAACACTTAAGAAAAAAGGGTTTAAAGTTAATACTTATGAATCAAACAGCTAAATGACAAGATGAAAAAAATTGTGGTCAAACGTATTATCGTTTGAAACTTATATTCAAAAGTGACTCATCACTGACTTGATCTACTTTCGACTAGGTTTCTAATTTATTAATTTTCATTCTACTTCATTAAATTAAAAACACACACATTGAAGTTAATATAATATTTAAAAAATAGCATTTTCAACAAAAAAAATAATGTAGTTATACATATTAAAGTAAAAAGTTTTACTCTTAATTGAACTGTAGTAATAAATTTTTAGAAGCAGACTTCCTTTAGAGGAAGTCTGCATGGTTTAATCTTTATCTTAAAAGAATATACCAAAATACGCACCATTGCTTGCATTTTACGAACTTGTTATTCGGGTTTCTTCGGTATCAACTTACATATGGAAATATGTAAAAAAAATACTTGCTCCCTAAATCGTTACCCTGATACACCATTGCATTACTTTGATTAACTATATTGAATACTAAATACTTTTAAAATCCTTATAAATTTATAATACAAATTTTTTTTAAATAAAGCCCGCATTTATATACCCACATGAGATATCAGCAACGATTTTTATTCTCCCTGAATGCACAACTATGTTGTGCACTCAAAGTGCAGCCGATGTGCATACTGAATAAAAAGGAAAACCCAAGGAATATACGATTATATGTAGAAATACACCACACCTATATATTGTTTTTTTTCATATGTATATGTATATATGCCCTACAAAATCCAGTTATAAATACCTGGTGAAGGCGAATTTTTGGAATCATATCAACAAGTGGTAAAATTGTTAATTATTATTCAGATCATTCGACAGAAAGAGTTAAACGAAGAGAAAACCAGTTTTTCCATTATATATACTGTTCAGTGTTTGGTATTCCCCATTAATTTCCTTACTTATTCACTTATTCAATCTTTATAATTAACTTTAATGACTCGTGATTTTCTTCAATTTAAGTGATCCTAACATCCTTACCAAGAGGAATTAAATTATAATATAGTGGTTCTTATTCACGTTTACGGAAGTTTGATCTTGAAAGTTTTTTTGTATTCTTTTGCGTAGACACAGACTGAGACAAAAAAAATGTTCTATTTCGGTGACGATCTATATATATATTTAGATATTTATGTAAACGGTAGAGTTAATTTTTCTCAACCCACAACAAGTAATTTTTAGTCAATTCCCCATTATATTAAGCAACTTACCATTACGTGGTCATTAGTCTTGTTCACATCTGTGAATTCAATAGCATAAGTGAGAAGAGCATCTTTACATGCAGGTGATCCTACCCCCAAAGTAAGTAAATCTACCTCCTTCGAAATATGGAGAAAAGATTTTAATTTTATCTCATCCTCTGTGGGAACACAAGATTTTTTAGCAACATTAAAATATTGCCCGGTTGGGCAGCATTTTCTCGCACTCAGCACGCGAGGAGTTTTCAGTGGATTCTCAGAATGTGTAAGATCTCTTGCATCAGAATCACAATACACAATAATTGGCAAATAGTTCTCCGAAGCATTGTTATACAAATTATCCAAGCACGCTGAATACGAAACTTGAAGATTATCTTGATGCACTTTGTCCAAGGACAGGAAAAAAAATCCCTGGGGGGATCTGCAGTACGGAAGTCCCCAAATATCAGGTCTTAAATTATTTATTTCCATTGTCACCGACATCTCGACACAGGAAAGATCTCCACTCAGAACTTGCAAAACCCCCTCTGGAGCACAGCATTTTCTGACTTCAGAGTGTAGATTAGCTTCTATAGTATAAAGTAGCACAAACATCAAAAGTCGCTCCATCTTTGCAGTATTAAGCCCAGAAAAAAAGAAATATTATTCTAAGACGGCATTGAGGTTTCTTAGATACTCTAAATTCGAAAGATAGAAGTGTGTTCCCTTCTGATCTTGAGATTAACCGCATTCAAATTTGTTTACATGATATCACATCGGAGATGATTATTTTCTCCCCTCTTCTGCTCCTGACTATTTTTAAATCGCAGTCTTTCTCATTGTTTAACTTCGAAATCTCCTCGCAGAAATTTTTATTTTTACATCCAAGGATTCTATATTTTATATTCTTTTTGTAAAAATTCACTTTTACATAATTTTCCTTACTCAGTCAAAAGTTCCACAGTATTTAAAATTTCCTTAAAAATTTCCTTGAATTCCTTTTGGAGGAAACAAAGCAGAAGAGCTCACAACTGAGAATTGATAATAAGGGAACAAATGGAGTCACTACTCCTAAAATAGTTTTGTACTTTCCGGTCGCCGCCTTTAGTTCATATAGCGCCTAAAGTACTTAAAGTGTGATTAAACCAAGTAGTTTAAAAAGATGTTCTTCTTGTCACTCTATTCGATGTAATAGTTCTCCTTGCTTTTAACGTCAATTTCAAATTGGAAATTTTCTAGAGAGCGTCAACATTTAATTTACTTTTATAGTACAACTAAGAACAACACGTGCTGAACTGAATGTCAGGATTTCTCAGAATAGGCAAATAAGCCCACATTGAAGAGAACACTCTCCAGTTATTTATTATTCACTCTTTTTCCCCATCTCGTCCATAATGAATTTTATAGTTCAAAAATTCAAAGAGAAAAACTAGGTTCTGTAACAAGCGCTTCTTGACAACTCTTAAATTAACCGACTATCTACCGATACTGCGGTTCTTGAATTACTTTTACCGTTTCTTTTACACTCTCTCTTCGATTTATATTCTTTATCATTTTCATATTCTTTCTTTTGCATGTTTTTATTTTTAAAACAATGCAAGTATCTTTTTCAATTATTTCTGCCCTATGCATCTATCCAGATAGCGATCACTGGAAATTTTAATATCGCCGATATTCTGCAATCGACACACATTTCGGTGAACAATGTTTTCAAATGATGAATTGAATCGGCGCTGAGTTAACGAACGAAATTTAACGAGATCTTCGGGAGATCGTGAACAGTCCGCCAAGAACGGACACTCGGTCGCGACTGTGTCGGATCCCGCTAATTCGATGTTGTTCACAAATGTATGAGGGCTCCGCCGTGTCATGACTAGACGTCCTTCCAGTCATCTCTTCCTCCGTTCCCCACCCAGGAAATTTACGCCTTTTTATGTGCCTGCATGCAGTTATTTTAATATACGATACATCAATAAACTGCATGATTATACGATAATGATTATTTTCCAGAAATAAGATTTATATTTATGCAGGAGTATGTGTCGGATTTAATTTACGATTTAATCACGATATTGCTTAAGAGGAAACTTTAGTTTCTGTGGAAGAAAGGCATAACAGCTTAATTAATTTTTTCACGCAAATTTCGATAACTAAACTCGCCTTGTCCCTCTTTGATCACGAAAAAGAAAAAATTCACAGTTTTTAATTCGCTTCTTTATAAATATAATATATGTAATAATAAATTAATATCAGTTGACACTTCAGGGTTCTTTTTTATTATGTATATCAACTCATTGTATATACTCTCTAAATCTGAACCAGCGAAAACCTTACCAAATCAGCGAATTTCACTGATTTGGTATGGTTTTTGTTGATTCAGATTTAGAGAGTAGAATTATTAAAAAATTGTAGAAAACTTGGTTACACAATTGTTCTGTATCTCTTCCCGGAAGCATTACAGCAATAGCAAGAAAAACAGCATCGGGAGCAACAACCGGTTTTGATATCAAGTCGTTATTTGGAAATATTGAAACATTGTTTTATGTCAAATTACTTGACAGGTTTTGCCGGAATCCCTAGGCGATGAATTAAAAAATTCCACATTGAGTTGTCTGTTTAATATATTCAGCTGAATCGGAGATTAATGAATCACACATGATTATAATATCATCTTATTACATATGTCTATTTTCACAACCAACCAGTGGTGTGAAGTTTTTTGCATCTCACACTTTGAACAATGAAAGTTTTCTTTGTGCCTTTATTTCTTTTCATGCTTCATTTTTGTTTCATTTTTATATTTGTGAAAAGTATTGCAAAAGTTTTTAAAAAGTTGGTGAGTAAAATGTTCGTCTTCTGTGAATTCGACATCGAGTTTCTTAGTTGTCTTTGAAAGGAAAGATTTAACATTTTCTTTTATTTGAAACACTTCCCACGGCATATAAAGATTCCATTCCAGAAATTGACTGAAAACGTCTTACATATAGTAATTTCGCATAAAATTGATATGCAGTCTGGAAAGTCTTTTGAAATTTGAACAAGATTTTGCAATACATCATGCATATATATTTTCCAATATATGCATGTAGTTCAAATATCATGGGATATTCAAAATTATAGCTTAAAAAATTCATCTCCGGCGAATGTATATCATCGATTCATTTTTTTGTTTAATATTTATTTCCATATCTTCGATTGATGTCTTACGTCTCTTATTCGCGCAAAAAGAATCTTAATTAAGCATCGTGGCCGGTTGCCAATAGGAACTTTATTGGCTGGTAAATTTTGTTTACGAATTTCCAGCGGGTGTCGCAATTAGCTTTCCGTTTGAGAAAACTGGGTCGCTTCCATCAGTCTTTTCCTCTATTTCTCTCTTCTTCTTCCTTCTCTCAACCATTGCTTTTTTTCTTTTATCAACTAGATGCAAATGAAATTGCAAACAACTTCGATTTTCCTCAGAGGGAGGCGAATGTATCTCTAATTCACTTCAAGGAAAAATAATGCATTAAAGTCTAATCAGCTGTTACATTAAATCATCAGGATAATGGAACAAAGAACTTAGACACATAAAATTGGTTTATATTACAGCAATACAACATTCCTAGACAATCATTTTCAATCATTTGTAATTGTGTTATCGATGACATCACTTTTTGAAGTTCTGTTCTGTATTTTTTATTATATCTATTTTAGCCATCCCTATAAACTACACATTATCCACACTAGGGTATCTCTTAAGGGAATTAGAAACGTTGTTCCAACCCCTATTAAGTTTAAGTGGCAGTCATTAAACCCCCTCTCATCCTAATTTTGTTTCTTGACATTTTTCTCCGGGGACACTATATCGATTTATACAATATACAGATACCAAGTTTTTCATCGAGTTTTCGACTTCTCTCTCTTCCTTGTTGGTTGTAAAACTCAACAAGGGTGTGGCTTTCTATTCCTACACTTCATTCACTTATTCTTCCTTTTTCATCCTCGTTCCCTTTATGTACCTTTCTCTCAAATGAAAAAAAAAAGAAAATTATATACCTCATTGATAAAGAATATAAAAAATTGCTATCATTAAATTCTTTTAGTACATTTTTACACTTATGTCTTTTAAAATTTCTATTTAAAATTTCGCTTTAAAATATCTGCCCTTTTATATTACAAGTCTTTAGAAATTGAAATTGATTGTTCTTCCATTTTAATATTCACACAACAGAAGAAGTTGCAAACTATCTCTAGCTGGAAAGTTCTATTTAAAAAAGCTGATCTTGTCTAAAAGTTTTTCAGGCTTCAGATAGAACACCAATCGCAAAAGTCAAGACAGGATGAGAAGTTACGAACGAAGCTCTATCCTCTTATACCGCCCTTATTATTTTCATACTAATAAGCGTCGTACTGAGAAATAGAATATTATACGACAGGTTTACCACAATATATACATACCTAGTTTGATGGACGCCTCGAATTTAGGCATGAAGTGAACCTGGGAACATAAACATTTAACAGCGTTGACACGCAATTAATTATAACGCTCATTAATGGCTGGTTAACACGTCATGAAGTTTCTGTAGGAGCACAAATGTCGTTAATCCTATAAATCTCTCATATGAATTTTGCACTTAGAATTGGTCGAGGATCTCAAATGAAGGAAAATGGAACTACATAGTTAAGTTACTAACTTTCCAATTATAGCTTTCGTTTTCAGAGGGAAATTTTTCAAAAAATAAATATATCATTAATCAAAAAAAAAAGGAAGAAAATAACATTATTTCAACGAATCTCACAGCTTGGCTTAAAACTTAAGGCTGAGATCGAGCCTCTCTAGCTTAATTCGTATTTCAAGACGAAGTTTTGAGTGGAAATGAACGCGCAGTTCTATTCCACAAACAACTGGTAGTACTTGCTGCCACGAATGGAAGGTACAAATACAAACTTTAACGTTGTATTTTCCTCTCTTGACGAATTTAGAGTTTCCTCTTTGCTTTATTTCACAGTAAAGTAAGGTGTTTTGACAGTAGATTGTTTGAATGTAATTCTGCTGGTTCATATATTTTACTAGAATATAATAGTCTAGCCTTTGTCAATAATTTATGCTTAGGATAATTTTTGCAAATCCTATTTTAAAGGATTTTTCAAAAAATTTAAATGTCATTCAAAAAACCATTCGGCTAAAGTATTACAAAATCTGTGGAATGGCTCAATTTGATATAAGAATTCAATTGAAACTGCTTGTCAGAAATCAATTCTTATTAGAAACAAAATGACTTTCTTCAGATCAGTTACTCACCAGGTCTCTCAATTCGAAACTTCTCTGTATAGATCTAACTTTCTTCTTGGACGTCGAAGATATATATTTTAGCAACATCTAAATACTCCAGAGAATCAAGTTTCACTATAAAAGCTTAGAATATAGCATTTGATAACTTAAAAATTGAAAAACCTTTTAAATCACCATTAAAACTTTTTCTCTCCTGAGAAAATTGTTAATCTTATTTAGAGCCGTGGATTATATCATTATATATTATATCAATTAATAATAATTGATATAAATCAGTTATATCATCCGATGAAACATTATATACAATAAATCAATTTTAGACAGATCAATCTAGATTCATAATTTATTCAGCCTATAGTTTTCTTTTTCTTGGGGCGAAAGCAATTTCGTTTGCGCGATTTACGGTAGCTTTTTCACACCCAGTTCAAATCGAATAAGCACACGACAGGAGTTAAAATGTAATCGACGCGTTTATAAGTTTACCTCTCGATTTTCATTCAAAATATTCGTGCGCACGTTCCACTCCTTATCTTCTTTCACAAGAGTCAGTTACTTCCCTAAGATAATCGTAGGGGATTCACTCAATCTCTTTCACCTGTATGTACTCTAGGGATTAGAGGTAAAATATGAGATAACAATTTTCCCCTCTAATCAACTTGCATAGTTGATTTTACAGGGATGCAAAGTAATCATCAAGTGTGGAAATGGAGTCTTGGTTCTATCTAGACCCTGTCTATATTTCCCGTCAATTAAAAGGGTCTTAACCAAGATCTTGTGTTTTCTTAAAAATTTAATTTAAATATTTCTTCAAGAAAATAAAGAAATTAAACTTTTAAGCTAAAATTTATCCAACACCCTTAGGGAATTTGAAACATTTTTTTTGTACAAATTTTTTTTCACTAAAGTTTTTCATTTTTTAAAACAATTTATTATATAAAATCGTTGAAAATTTTGATAAAGAAGTTCTAGAGAAGCTATGTACGCTATAAAATGCTAAATGCGCACAGGCTTTTCCCAGTTGGAAGTGAAATCTCCGACGTTTTCTTCTAACAACCGGATTTCCTTACTCTTACTTTATGAAATTAATCATGTAGAAGAAAAAATAAGCACTGTAAGACTGCGAAACTTTCCTAGAAATATTAAATGTTTTATAAAAGTAATATCCACACTTTTTTAATTTTTAAAAATGTTGATTCAGCATATAATTTAAAGGAGCAATGTTCAAGAATACATATTTTGAAATTCAACAAAATTTATTTCACGACGCTTTCACAAAATAAATAAAAATAAAATAAAAAAGCATAAAAGCTCTGTTCAGCAAAAGCCTGTCGAAAGAGATAATTGGATTATAGATAGACTTTGCCATGGAAAAAGGTTTTTATTAACCCTCCCTTTTTCAGGATTACTTCTTATCTCACATTTTTATTGCCCTTAATTCATGAAAGTCCTTTAAAACGTACGAATGAATGAGACATATTAATTTCATATTAATTTTAATTTGACGCTATTTTTCAGCTATACAATTTTATACTATAAAATATCATTTCATTGAAAAGTTATAATTGTGTAATTATCACATAATTAAAAATATTTTCTGCTAGAGCAAGTATGGCATGTTGATGAATTTAAAAGTATTTCTGGAATTCACAGTATTTCTTTCATTTTTTAATGTTTGTTTTCTCATGAGACGCGTCCCACGTTCGTCAACCCCTGCCATTTAGGTTTTCAAGTGGGTTTTCTGTCATCCCCGAGGACATCCTTACTAGGGTTAAATTCTATTTGGATTCCTGTTTTTTTGTTCAAAAACTCTTATACGCAAAAAAGTATACAGACGAATATTTTTTTGGGATACTAAAATGTCACGTGAGATTTATGAATATTATATGTATTTTTCCAAAAGAATGGTATACTTTGAGTAAATGATACTGTTGTAATTTTGCAGCAATATTCCCTAATAATATTAGTCAGGAGAGGGAATTCCTGCACTGCAGTAGTATTGCTGGACTTATTTGCATGCTGTTGAGATAATTATATATAAATTGCGCTTATACTCAAAACATAAATATTGTCAGGATCCATTTATAGGTATACCCGAACCCCGAACCATAATATTGCCTTCTACGATGCAACGGTTTAATCCTACGTTTTATTGCGGCTATTTTCAAAAGAATTTTCGTTATACATATCATTCTTTTTGGCAACTATCTGTTTCAGAGTATTTTAATTCTCCATCGAGAATATTCCAACACCTATTTTTAAATCTTCTAAGTTATATATGGTAAATAGTTTGTTCTTCTGAGAATAACAGAATAAAATATGAAATACTATTTGACGTTTTGATTATATACGTATGCCTACATTTGTAAAAACATTGCAATTCGATTTCTAGGCACAGAAAGCTTTTTGCAATGAATTAACTACAGAAACGAACATTTGAGGTTTACATTGCCTCCGGTGTGAATTCCCAAACGTAAACATTAATCTTTCCTAGTAACATATATAGTAGGGCGTGGGATTTTAAAAGCCGTGTGATAGAAATGGGCGGCAATAATTTCCTAAACCAAATGGAAAATCGAACCATTATTAGAATTAAATAGTTATTTTATTTGAATTTTTACTGCATATAGGTTTTGATACCTAATTGATTTTATTTGAGGGCGTCTAATCCTTAATATTATGAACCTTTTTCAAATCCTCATAAATTGCCCTCTTTACGTGCTTGTTTTGATGCAGCGTCACCAAGCGGGTTGATTATTATCCCTCCTTCTCGGCAAAATTTACCCTCTTCCTATTCAAATGTACGGTTAAAAGGTTTTCACCTTAACGCATTTTCGGTCATCATCAGATACATTTTTGAATCTGACTCTCATTTTAGTATTTTCACTCTCAATTATCTTCACGTTTTTTATATTACTTGTTAATTTTACACAAATATATTAACATTACAATTTAATATATACGTGCTTTGACTTCTCTCAATTTTTGCAAATCAGGGTAACACATTTCAACTCTGAGAACTCTAACATTAAAAGAAATGTGAGACTAAGCATCATGTATGCATTAATTTCCTTTTAAAACAATAAATTTATTTCTTCCATTATAAATAATGAAATTTATTTATATTTATTTTAATTGCATGTGTTGATATTTTTATTTGGAATTTTAAAAAAATTTCCCATGATACCGACATGTATAATTTTGAATGAGTTTCGTATTCTAGTCATTAGTTAGCAGCACTTCTCGGAATCCAAAAGTGCCCTGTTTTAAAATATATCGACAATAAATTAAAATCTTTTTGAGTTAAAAATCGATGTATATTTTAACTCATTAGTGTAATACAGATATATGTAACAAATATGATGATGTATAATATAATAAAAGAAGTTTTAGTTTTTGAACAGCTGCAATTAATTTTATTATAATCTAATATATAAATATATATTTTTATGAATTGATAATAATTAATATTATTTGAAAATTTGTTATATCCTACATTTATAATAATATCTATAGAATCTTTCAAACTTAGCGCCTTCTGTAAGCTCTGCAAACTTCAGTTAATTCTGAAAAAAAGAAGCAGTTTTTGTGGCCCCGTACTCTACTGCGCATGCATCGCATTCTGCATCTGATTAACTAAATATTTGTTAACTACATAAACATTTTTATAAGTTGTTTAAACGCTATTATTTGTAATAAACAATAAAAATAATATTTTTTAACATTTCAAATTGAGCGCGAATAGCAATCAATCAGATGACGAGTTCGACGCATGCGCAGTAGATTACAGGACTCCTGTTGGCTGATGGGTATCAATCGATATAGTCTGCTTGATAGTTATAGCAGACTTCACCTCGGTCGGATATGGTTGGAAAGCTGTCATTCTAACACGCACCTTCTGTAATATTTTTCAGTCCTTAAATTCCGTTCTCACTAAATTTTTACGCGACAAATAAAAGACCATCAACATGAGTATACTGAATAATCTATATGTTTAATTAAAAACAAAAATCTCTGTTCTTCCACGCTGAAAAAAATCATCAACAGTACGAATTTTTTACCTGCAGCTCCTTGTGTCTTCCTATTGTTTAATAAGCTTTTTTTATTAAACTATTTTTTATATGTTACTAGATATTTTCGAATATCTTGTTTTTAAAATAATTTTGTCGGATTTCACTACATTAAATTTTGTTTGGTGAGCTTTTTAGAGGTATGTAGAATCATTGCTGGTGTGGAAGTTTTTTTTATTAATATATATTTAACAATATGGATTCGTGAGATTCTATGTTTATTATTTAAAAAGTATATTTTAAATTAAAATGGTTCGCGATTCCCGCGCGCTTATTTAACCACGTTGAGCGAGTGATAAAGTGACCGTCAATTCGCACGAATGTTATCACTTTAAAGTCCAGGACCGTGATACCATGAATCAAGGCCAACCTTGAAATAAGAACTAATCTTTAACGGTTTTTGCGAGATGTTTAGATGTCCTCGAGAAGCTGTGAGGGTGAAGGTGAAGGTAAATATCAATTAGATTATGTAATACAAAAAATACAGTTTTTTTTTTCTTTCTTTGATGAAAAAAACATCATAAGAATTTTAAATAACTTTCTTCATTTCCCTTTATGAAATACTAACTCTATAGTTTGATATCCTGAGCTTGATTTCAAAATTTGTGTTCACTTTTGATCAAATTTTGTCATAATAAAAAAATTAACAAAAATAGTAATAATTTTTCAATGAAAGAGCTGGCCATTTAAAGAAGATAGTTTCATTACTGCTCTGTGAAAATATAAGTTAAGGATTATAAAGTATCCTGTTCGGAAGCCTTATAAACTATGACCCTTATAAATAAACTTCACGCCTCTTTTTGCACTATAGAAGATAGCTTCGTCAATACATCTAAAAATCCAATATAATCGTCTATACCCAATTCGTACGTCACAAAATAAAAACAAAATAAAACGTTGAAATGTGTACAAATAAAACAATCAAAAAAGAATATTGAAAATTCGATAAATTCTTCTGCTCTATTTCCTTTTTTTAATGAAGAAGATTTGAAAGTATTATGTATAATTTTTAATTAATGAGTTGCAATTACTCAACCAAAACGATATTGCAGTAATCTACACTTTCGTAATCTTACTAGGAAATTATAAAATATGCGTGCTTACGTTTACATAATGTAAATAATTTATCTATATCTTATAATATTAATTAATAAAATTGACGTCAAAGCCATTACGAAAGTCATTAAAAGTTCTTTCCAACAATGGATTCTGAGCACGCATACCTTTTCTTCATAAGTCGTGCCTATCTCAAAAAAATTTCTGAAGGCCACTGAGTTTATCTATTTAACCTATGTGAAGATTTCTATACATTCTCTATAAATAAAAAAAAGTTGCAAAATTTTAAAAATAATCCATTTAAAAAATAATGTAATGTAAAACATGTTTAAGATTTCCTTGTTAAAACAAGACTGGTATACGTATGATATACAGCACTAATTTCTTTATGAATAAAATAATTTTTTTAGAAATGTGAATCGCGTCAACAGCCTGAGTATCGGAAATTCTGTGTGGATCCCCAGATAACATCTATCGAAGTTCTACAGAGTATTTTGATTAAAGCATTCGACATTAAAGGGTACTGATATTTTTTTAACTAGCTGCGCAGATATTTTACAAATAATTTTCTCAATTATAAAATACCATGTACCGAAAGTGAAAGTTTAAAATAAACTTAAAGCAAGCTTTGCACTTCGGTGCCATTTTCCTACTGGACATAAATCATTTTTTTTCTTGAGATATTTTTAAAACATAATTATGTGATGTCGCTTCTAACAGGTGACATGTTTAAATCGATCTTTGAAAAATTTAATCTAACTATGGCTCTAACGACTTTGTAACAAGATCAATTGTTACAGGGAATTTACTATATCTTATCGAGCATTCGACGATTATGGATCTGAAACTTTCTTACTTCTGCTATCTGATTGGGATTTGGACGCCGCTTTTATCAGGTAGAGAATACTTAGACAGAATGCGAAATGGTTCTGTTTAATCAAATAATTGTATATTCCTTTAAAAAAGACATGCTTGTTAATAACAATAATGTTAAGTCTGAGTTTAGAAACATAATACCTTAGTATTTCTTTCGATAATACTATTTTTCTGTCAATGAGTATATTTGCTGGGTTTTACATTCCTATTAAGAAAATCTGGAATTCCCCAAATCTTTAAGCTTTTTATGATTCTACCAAAGACTTAGCTTATTACTGGTCCTGCTACAATTCTATGTTTAAAAGTTCTATGCGTGTTAAGGTCCAGGTACTCTTCGACCCTTCAGATTTAACCATCATAAAATCCAAATGCTATTTTTTCTAATATTCTTGCTTTCTCTAAAAATGTGCCTCCGAACCTTAGAAAGTCTCTTCACCTCAGTTATACTTTGATCTTGTAAGAGTTCAGAGCTTCGTTGAATTATCTACTGAGTTACATTTTCGTATCCTAAAAATTCACATCTTCTTAAGTCTCTCTATTTCTCATCATCTTTTTGAGTTTTTCTCTATATCTCAAGAG
>UCOK01019046.1:0-12460 GCA_900474325.1 Synergus umbraculus
GTTTACAGTCATCTAAAATGGTCCTTCCTGCATCCTTCTAAATGAATTCTAGTTCTCATCACAATTTTAGCTAACCAGCGAAAGTATATGGCACAGCGTAGCGTAGAAAATTAATTAATAAGACATAAGCAAAGACAAAGCGAATAAATCAAATAAAAGCGCCACACTGAAACAAATAAATAAACACACACACCACTTTAGCCAAACCAATCACTATTACCACGATTATAAAATAGGGAAAAGATTATAAGAAGTTTTACCTCTAAAAATCCCTCAAGGCTCGAGAGAGTGGCGCACGAAATGCCCGATGGTCAAGCGAGCTTCTCAAAGATAAAAGGATTTCAACAATCGTAACTGCTCGCTTGTCACCAAGCCTCTCCCCGCTCCCCTCTCTACCGATTACATATTTAATTTGATTGGTTTTGCTATTCGCGTCTCACATCCATTCATCTTATTTCTAAGAAACGAGGCGCGCAAATTAAATACCCCGCTTCATGTTCAAGTCTCTAATGTCCGCCCCTATTTACTTTAAATAACAAAACCAACCAACAGATTAACAGGCTTCATAGTCTTTTTTCTATTCTCCTATTTTCCATAAAATTTCCCATTTAATTGGTTGAACATTAATTTTCTTTTTGGAAATTTAAACAATTCTATTTTTTGTTAAAAATTCAACTATATTTTTTGAAATAATCTTCTTTTCTAGAAAATTTTAATATATTACCCTAGCGAAAGCTTCGGATAGAATTTCATTCCGAATCAATCCGATTCATTATGGAATTTGTATCCGAACTAAACATTTTCATTCCAATCTAATCCGATGGAAGTTTTCAATCCGAATTAATCCAAAGCCCATTCAAAATCTATCCGAACATATAATCCGACTGAAACCGAATCAATCCGGTCAATCCGAATGAATCCAAAAAATTAATTAAGATTCGGATTGGTTCGGATAGACTGGATTAAATCTGATTCATTCGGATTGAAAGTTCGGATTCAGTCGGAAAAAATGTTCGGATAGATTTTGAATAGGCTTCGGATTAATTCGGATTGAAAACTTCCGTCGGATTAGATCGGAATGAAACTGTTTGGTTCGGATACAACATCCGGAATGATTCGGAAACTGTTGGTTGGGTTCGGAATGAATTTCAATCCGAACCTTCCGCCAGGGTAGTTGACAATCCATTTTTCGATAATGTTGTGGGTACTTTTAAGACAAAAGCTTATAAGACATATTTACATAAAAGCTTTTGAGTTTCAAAAAAATATACAAGTATGACAAAAAAGTACCCTTATGCACAGATCCGGAATTTGTATCCGAACCAAACAGTTTCATTCCGATCTAATCCAAAGGAAGATTTCAATCCGAATTAATCCGAAACACATTCAAAATCAATTGAAACCTTTAATCTGAATGAATCCGAATAAATCTGAATGTATCAGTCAATCAGAATTAATCCGAACTTTGAATACGAATAAATCTGATCAATCCGAATGAAACCGAACTTCCAATCTGAATAAATCCAGTCAATCCGCTCAATCAGGATTTTCAATCCGAATTAATCCGGTCTATCCAAATCAATTCGAATGATTTCGAAAAATTCGGATATATTCGCATTCATTCGGATTGACCGGATTTATTCGGATTAATTCTGATTAATTCGGATTAGCAGATTCATTCGGATTAAAGATTTGGATTGACTTAGAAGGTGCTTCGGGTTAATTCGCATTTGAAAACTATACCTTCGGATTAAATCTAAATGAAACTGTTTGATGCTAATACAAATTCCAAAATGATTCGTAAAATTTCGACTTGGTTCGGAATGAATTTCAATCCGAAACTCTCACCAGGGCAACTAGAATGCCCGATAATCTAAAATGTTTAAAATTCTCTAAATAAATAATTTTAAATAATTTTCTCTTAAATATCATTTAATTAACACTGATTTGATTTCGAGCAAATTTCCATGTAAAAAGTATTGAATAATGATAATAATAATAAATAATTTCTTATATGTATGTTACAATACGTAAAAAAACGTTTAGCTCTGTATTCTAGTTTGTCATCACTCATTGTCAGGAAATGTAAACTAATCACTAAATTTATTACTATTATGTAACTTGCTTGTTTTTTGACAAATAGACTGTACGTTTCTTTGGGGAATTTTTTTTCATAATATATGAAAGGTAATATAAAGATCGATCAACTGTGGCCTAGAGATTTGAAAAATTGGAACAATTTATTATGTCACGAAAACGTTAAATTTGTATAGTATTAAATATAAAAAAATCCTTTGTATAACTTACAATAAAATATTGAACTCGTTAAATTACGTACAATTTGCACACAAAAGCGACTTTGTGACTTTCTGACCCTCTAATGACTACTCTCCCCTATTCATATATTATATAAAGAGACAAATCTACTTATTAAGAAAAGTATTAAAAGGAATATTAAAGTTATGCGAAATTCTTGCAAACTAATTTACTTGAATTTCGTATGAGCATTTGAAAAATGAAAACACTACAACCTTTCTGAATGTCACGTGTAAATATATACGAGACATGATTTTGTTCACTGAACACGAGTCGCTATTAGAAAATAATGTAAAAGACCAAGCCTAACAGGCGGCGTTATCGCAAGAAAATATCTAAGCCTACTGTTCTATTAGCATTTGCCATCGTCCAAAATGATTGTCCATAAGGTTTTTGGCATTTCATCCAAGATTAAATCAACTTGATGCAGTGGACGTAACGAGAGTCTCTCGTGTTGTTGAAATTAACGACTCCAGTCACGCAAAGCATTGTCAAGCAAAGCATGTCTACTTAGGGCGGAGCAGGATATAAAAATGAGAAGATCAAAAGAAATAGCTATACTGATTTTCCAAAATCAGAGTTTCAAGATGATATTATACAATTTCAGAAATGATGGTCAAGTTTTTGTTAGTGCAGCTTATGCTAGTGAACATACACTATGAAATAGAGGTCCTTTTAAATTGCGAGAATCATTTGTTTTTCCTCCTATTTTGAAGTCAATATTCATAGGGGTGAGTCGGGTAGCCCCGGCTATTCGTGACATTGAATAAACTTTACTCTCAGCGATGATAAATCAACATTTTTATCTTTCCCGAATGTCCCAAACCGTAATATTAAAAATATGGTCTCATATATATTTCTGATTAGTTTAAAAGAAAATCAGATTTAATTATTTCAACTCTATTTGTACTACACTCAGAGAGAAAGTTTGTTTAAAGCAAATAAACGTATATTTGCCTCAGAGCCAACTAAAAAATATCTTTGAATTTAATAAAATTTGATTCAGATATTTTTTCTTTGAATTAAAACGAAAATTTCTTTGAAACAAAAAAATCAAAGAAAAGTTAGTTGGCTCTGAAGCAAATATAAGTTTATTTGATTCAAACAAACTTTTTTCTGGGTGTATTTTATTCAGGATACTGTTTTAATATGAAATTTCATACTCATTTTGTATATAAAAAAATAGACATTTCATTGAAACAACGTATTATTTTATTATTGCAATAAAAATGTCATTAACCCTTTGCGGCATAGTGGGACGCTCGGCGTCCCACCTTTTTCTCCATGGTTTTACATTTTTTTAACTACTTTTTTAACAACAAGTGCGGAGAAATTCATTTTCCACTAATCTATCTTGTAGATTCGAACGGCAATTTTTTTTGTATTGAGTACACCTTAAAGTATTTTTAAGAATTTTTTCAGCATTTTTTCAAGGTTAAATAAGTGGTAAATTCTATTTTTTTACTTAAAAAACTTTAAAATGCAGTATTTCTCATACCAAACCCAATATAACAATTGTAATTTATCAACCCTGTTCTTGAGGTGTTTATTTTCATCTCTGAAACTGAAACTAATTTCAAAATATTCAATTTCGAAAAATCTAACTAAGATGTCGGAAAAAAAATATTTTAAATTAACACATTCTGTTTGAAATTAGTTTTCAGGAGGTTTTTATGGTCGCTGAATTTGAATTTGAATTCAAAATGAACAATTTCGAAAAATCCAAGATGGCGAAAATTTTGATTTTGGAAATTTTGAATTTTCAAGATATTGAATTTTGGAAATCTGACTCCGGATTCGTAATCAGTGACCCCGAAAACCCCCTAAGGTACTTGTGACTGTAAAATTTGTTTCTTAGAAAATTTTTCTTTATTGGTCGTTTTTCATACATCGAAAAAAATTTTTTAGTATGTATAGATCTATAGATATTACAATGTTAACATAATACTAAAACAGGTCATCATTTTTGTTTTGTAGAATGTGTAGCGAAGGGCGGAGGCGGTTCAGTAGTGGAACATCACCCGTCTTCTTACTGGGAGCAGCCCTTTAGTCAACCGTACTTCGATAACTCGACCAAGCGGGAGACAATCACGACAGTCGGCCAGACTGCCTATCTGCACTGCAGAGTTCGCAATCTTGGTGATCGTGCTGTAAGTACTAACTATGCTGTTAGATGCTACTATTAATTAACGCTACTATTAATTAACGCTACTATTAGTCCATTTGACGTATTATTGCCATACAAATAA
This sequence comes from Synergus umbraculus, assembly GCA_900474325.1. Lineage (NCBI taxonomy): Eukaryota > Metazoa > Arthropoda > Insecta > Hymenoptera > Cynipidae > Synergus > Synergus umbraculus. The sequence continues at coordinate 4,566 of UCOK01019046.1, forward strand.
ATTATAATAAGTATAAATGACGTTTTTCAAATTAGTATCGACGGGGGTTACGTGTTTAAGAGAGGGGGGTCAATAAGGGCGTATTTCACGTGTCCGAGTAGGGTGTCAAGAAGGGGGTATATCACAAGGTCGAAGAGGGGTTGAAAAAAGACATTACGTGCTCGAAGGGGGTCAATAAAGGCGTATGTTTCATTGGGATCAAGAAGGGATTATTCAATCAATCAAGCTTTCAAATCAATCTTTCAAATCTCATTTTATACCCCTTATTTCAATCAACTTTTACAAACTTCCTTTCCACACTCATTTTCCGAATATGTGTTTCAAACTCCTTTTCCAATCTTTTTTTCAAGCCCCATTAAGAGATTTATTTTTTAATTTGATATTCGAAATTCTGCATGGAACTTATCTACTGATGGTAACTTACCGACTATTGGTAGGTTACCAACTGATGGTAAGTTACCTACTGTCATTAAGTTACCGATTACGGCATCTACTTTTTTAAACCACTTTCAAAATAAATTTTAAAAGATATTTTGGATTTGGAAAGGATTTTGCAAAATAAGTGAATTCAGAGAATTTTAAGAAACAAAATTTTAAGTACATGTTGTAATTAGCATTTGCCCTTAAAGATTTTAAGAGGTGTTTGTACGAATATTTTTTAGACTTTACGGGAGTTTAAAGTTCCTGATGTTTGAAGAATTTTACTAGATTTTTTTCAAACTTTTGTAGAATTTTCAGAAATTTCAAGAGGTTCCCAAAAATTGTAAGATATCTCGATCAGTAAAGACCTGCCTTCCAAGTCTCTTAAATAAAATTAATTTGTTCTCAATTATTGTGTTATTTCCCATAACCATTTTCCAATAAAAGACGTATGTCACATGGCCGAGGGGGAGTTGAAAAAGGGCATATTACGTGTTCGAGAGGGGTCAATAAGGGCGTATATGTCGTTGGGGTCAAGAAGGACGTGTATCTCGTGAAAGTCAATAGAGGCGTATGTCACGAGGGATTTAAAAAGGGCGTAAGATTCATGAGAGTCAAGAAGAACATATGCTTCTTGGTGGTCAAGAAGCGCGTATGTTACATGGGAATCAATAAGGACATATTTCACGTCATGTGTTAGTTGCTTATACTAAACTGGATCATAATATTCCACTTAATTACAGCAGATTTGACATGCATCAGCAAATCACGTGCGAAACACGTAGACTATTCAGAACTGTTCACCGATTATAATTGACTATAAATCATTGTTGTTCACATAGCGTCAACTGTGAAATCACAAGCTGCGTTCAAATCACTAATTTATTGATTATTTTTTACTTTCTGCCTTCGAATATATCATATCGGCAATTTTCCAGTGGAATTCATGGAATTATAATGTATTCTGGATTTATGAGATAATTTCGACTGATCCCTTAACTCGAATCAGAGGAATTCCCTCATATGGCCGTTATTGGGTTAATATTGATGGCCTCCTTTAGAAAACGTAGAAAACACTTTACTTTAAGAATATTTGAATGAGGAATTTTTATAGTATAAGTGTTTTCTCCATTTTCCAGTATTTTGGTAGTGTTTATATTAAGTTTTGTGCTTAACTTTCTCGTGTGTATATGATTTAATAAAACTCATTACATTAACTCATTTTTATTTAAATAGAATAAAAGTAAAATCGGACAATCCCGTGAACTAGCGACGTCGAGAGTTCAGAAAAGTAGTAGTTAACAAAGACGCTTGCACATATATAAAAAGAAAAAGATAGCGCTTTTAACATGCGGAGAAAATATAAACTAAAATTGGTATTTGCATGACGCTATTCATGTAGCGGTAAATTTAAATAATTCAATTTTGAAAACGTACAGGTAGTCTTCTTTCTTCTTATATCTCTCGGTTTGTTATGGAAAATTGATATTGAGTAAATTTAATTGTTGTAGGTATCATGGATTAGAAAACGGGATCTTCACATTTTGACAGTTGGGATCCTAACATATACGAATGATCAACGTTTCCAATCACTGCACAGTGATGGGAGTGATGAATGGACATTAAAAATTAGTTCGTCCCAAGTTCGCGACAGCGGTGTGTACGAGTGCCAAGTCTCAACCGAACCAAAAATTAGTTTGGCCTACAGACTCAGTGTAGTAGGTTCGTATATCAATAATTAATTATTAACTAAATTTTCTGTCTTTTCAAAATCGTGATAACACAGCCGAATTTATAGAATCACTCAAATCTCCACCTAGTTTCAAAAAGAGGCGCATGAATATGCCCCCAATTCTATTTTCCCTAAAATTTATTTTACCGAAAATCAGTTGATCGAATAGCAATTTGATATAATTTTTATACTTTCGAATTATCGTTTGACATAATTTTTATTTTATCGAATTATAATTTGACATAATTTTTACAATTCCGAATTATTATTTAGCATAATTTTTATTTCTCCGAATAATCATTTGTCCTAATTTTTACTTTTCCAAATAACCATTCGACATAATTTTCATTTTCCCGAACTGCCATTTGTCATAATTTTTATAATACCGAATTACAGTTTAGCATAATTTTTATTTTTCCGAATGAGCATCTAACCTAAAATTCATTTTACCGAAACACCATCTGTCATAATTCCCATCTGACCGAAATCCCAAGTAACAGAAATTTAATTCTTCCGAAAATGGCGTCCGGCGATTTGATTGGTTGAATAATACCACGAAATTCAAAGCAGCCAATCAAATTTTCGAACGCTATTTTCGGAAGAATGAAATTTTTGTTACTTGGGAGTTCGGTCAGATAATTCGGAAGTATAAAAATTATAGCAAATTGCTATTCGATCAACTGATTTTCGGTAAAATAAATTTTAGGGAAAATAGAATTTGGGGCATATTCATGCGCCTGTTTCAAAAAATTTCTTTCATAATATAGTGCAGTATCAAAATGATAACAATATAATTTTGATGTTCTTCAGTTTCAAAAGCCAAAATACTTGGGAATGGAGAGCTTCACATCAAGAGTGGAAGTGACATCAACCTAACCTGTGTCGTGGAACAGACACCTGAGCCCCCGTCCTTCATTTACTGGTGAGTTTAATTGGGTTCCCTCGAATCCAATTTCCATCATCTCCAACGGATTATACGAGTGCTGAACTCAAACATTCATTAACTATCGAACGAGCCTGGCAACCCGGAGAACTAATGGAACTACGTTATTCGACGGAATAGGTGCCATCGGAAATCGTTACAATGGCCTGCCAACACTTTTTGGTGTTGATATATGTTTTTACCAAACATACATGTGCAAAAATAGGATAGTTTTTCTTTTTATAATTCATGCTTGATTTCAGCTATTTTTCATGCCTGTCAAGTGGGGACAAAGTACTGCTTTTCATTTTTCACGTAATTTTCACACTAGGGAGTAAAAAGTATGTTTTTACACTTTTTACTCTTTCCTTAGAGAGTAAAAAGCAGAACTTTAGTTCCGCTTCATTGTTATGAAGAACGCCTGAAATCATGCATATATTGTAAAAAATATCGTATGTGCCATGGGCGAGAGGTCAATTTTTGTAACAGAGTATAATGAAGATAATATAACATTTATCAATCGGTGTCGTTTAAACTTTAAAAAATCATAATTGACACACAATTTGTCTACTATTAAGAAGAAAAAACCTAAACTGAAAATGAAGCATGTGTACGTAACGACAAACAAATCATCGCGAAGATATGATTGATATAATACTTGATTGATTCACCCAAACGAAGTTCTCGGGGACTGCAAATTGTAATTAAATTATGGATTCAACATTGAATATGCAACGAGATTTAAAATCAATTTAGATTTGCGTAATGTAAAATTGTAATGCTAATATCATTACAAATTGCATAATCATTACAAAAGCATTACAAGTTCCAGATAAATTACATTAATCCTTTGTTTATATTTGATTGAATTTAATTTGATATGGAGTAACATGGACATAATTTGACACATACAGGAAAAAGAATGTACAAGGTGCGTCATCTCAATCTGGTTAATGGAAATGTTGAATAATTTGGACAGTTCTCGGAATTTTTTTTTATTAAGTTTAGCTTTTTATAATTTTAATATCAATTGTCATTTTTGTTTGTTTAAAATTTTGCGATGTATAATCACTGAGTTGTTTTGTACTATAGACATATTTAAAACTTCCGCGTCACCCGCAATTATCGATAAACGACGCATCTGTATTTGACCAATCATCGCGCGTATTTTAGAACTTCCGATTCCAGTTATATAGCACCAATCAAAATCGGAGTAAAGTTGTCTGAACTCTGTCTTGAGAATCTCTAATTACTGAGTAGCTACGAATTGGAATTAAATTATGGATTCAACATTTAACATGCAATCAGATTTAAAATCAATTTAGATTTGCGTAATATAAAAATTGTAATACTGTATCACTAGCATAATCATTACAATCATTACAATTACAAGTTCCAGATAAATTACATTAATCCCTTGTTCATATTTGATTGAATTTGATTTGATATGAATTAACAGAAATAATTTGACACATATTATTGCCAAAAACAATATCGATTAAATAACCTCCCTTATTGATGAATAAGATTGACAACTGACCAGTTTTTCAATAGCGATGGCCAGTCAATTTGCAGCTCGAATGTTGTCTTTGAGCTCTTCTGTGGTCTTTGACTTGTTTGCATAAGCTTTACTCAATAGAAATCCCCACAAAAAGAAATCCGGTGGATTCAAATCCAGAGATCTTGGTGGCTAGTCAATATATCGCATTCGTAAATATTATTTTCAATATAAAGCACCTCTCCATTTCGGCGCGTTCTTTCGGCGAAAATCAATACATGGAAGAAATTGTGTGGAATTGATATTTACAGAATGTGATTGATGACGCCCATCAGTTGAGAATTGTCAAGGTTATTCAATATTTACATTGACCAGATTGAGATGGCGCATCATGTATATCTGCTTAATAAAATCATGTAATTAAAAAAATAATTCTCCTTCAAAAGAAAAAAGTTTGTTTGAATAAAACAAACGTATAATATGTGTATAACGTTTTTAATATTACCATAAAATTGCTTTTTTTAAAAAACCAAGATTTTCGATATATTTCGAGTTTAGACTCGTGATAAATGATGAATTGATGATTAACGAACCAAATTCAAATAAGCGCGGGTAATTTCCGTGCTGTAAGTATCGATTGTCGAAAATCACTATCCATACTTGCGCAAACTTCACTAATCTTCATTTCTGGTTGCGCTATTATAACTTTAGTCAAACTCATCAAGAAATTTTATTTGTTTATGCAGGTACAGGGGCGAGCACGTAATAAACTACAGTCAACGAGGGGGCATCAGTGTAGTCACGGAAAAGCAAACGCGAACGTCGCGCTTGTTAATTTCAAGAGCACTTCCCGCCGATTCAGGCAATTACACGTGCGCTCCTTCGACAGCTGAATCAGCCAGTATCCTAGTCCACGTACTTAATGGTGGGTGAGTTTATACTCCTTTGGTTGATGGTTTTTTTTTACACGATCTTGACAGAGGACAAGTGCTTGTTATTCTCTAAAGGTCATCAAGTTAATCGAATTTAAAAAAAGAAAAAATTACTTGTTAGAAATAGAGAAAGAAATCTCTGCTACGATTTTCATTTCTTGAAAACCTAATTAAAAAAACACTCCGGTCTGCTAATTAAAAATAATTAAGAAATACAAGATGAAAAGAACTATTCATAAATTATGTATTCTTTAGGGTTGAAGAGATCAGTCTCAATAACCAATACCTTGCATTTAATGCAAGCAAGTTCACTTCACCGGAAAAAAATAGGTAGTAGAAGCAACTACTTTGGCTTATGATATAGGTATACAATGTCGGCGTTGATACTTTATTGGTTGGTACAGCCATTTTTCTTGTTGACGATAGTACTTATATTATTGCTTCAACAAACCGGATGGGACTTATACCAACAAGAAAAATAGTTATATTTGAGGTATAAATTTGGATCTATATTGAAGATTTAATAAGTTCAAGGCTAGTCTTGTCGACCGGGAAGGAAGGCATTAGAACGCATGGAATGGTATTTAAAAAAAACAGACATTTCAGTACCTTCAAATGCGAAACAATTCCATTCTTGTTGTAAATACCATTCAATTAATGCTCTTTAACAACTAAAAGTTGTTTCACTGGAATCCTTTTGAATGCAGTTAAGCTTGAATGCAGATGAGCTCATCTCTCTTCACATTTTTTTGTTTATAAAAAAAAGCTACTTTTGAAATGAACAACAGAGTTCGCACAAAAAAATATGCATGTTTACGAATCCCATTTTCTGGTGCAATGCCCTTAAAACTTGCATGTGCGAATTGCGAAATGTACGTAGAGTTGATGAGTTGGTTACTGGAAGCAACGCCACTCAATTCGCTGAAAGTGCTTCAAGTACTTACAATGTCACATTACCTCAAAACGTTTCCTGCAAATTTCTGTTCTTTTATCTCTAATCTGTTCAATTTTCTTGTTAAAATGCTGAAGCGGCAACTCTGTTTTATTTCACTATAGTAATACATGCATATTCCAGTATGCACATTACACATATGGAGCAAAATTCGCCAAGTGCCAAAAAATTTTCATCTCTCCGATTTTGATGAAACTTTGCGAGATTGTTGTTCTATTGGATTACACCCAATATGCAAATGAAGAGGAGGTAATAATGACGTGTTGCTTAGTAATCAATGCATAATTGATATAGCATCATAAACATCATCCCTAATAATTGTAAACCTCATTCATAATCTTTTACTTAATTATGTTAATCCATAATTATATAATTAACCCTTACTACTGGAGCCAAAGGAAACAGTAAGAAAAGTTTTCAAATCTGAAAGAGGAGATTGACCTTTGTGCCCGAACATCCTGTACTCAGAAGTGTACTAGAATTCATCTGTGTAAAGGAGTAAGAAACCTTCACACTCTCAATAAGGGATGTCCGTGAGTGTCAAACCCACAAATCTCTTCTGGAACTTTTGTGAGAAGGGGACCCTCGCTAGGCAACTGGACCAAACCCTAGGAGTATCTATCTGACACACACCATTCAAAGACCTCACTAACACTTTCAAGACGAGGGAATCTACAGGATTCACTCACACATCTTTAATGAACCACCCTATTCTCACCCTTTTCTGAACGCCCTTGTACTATAAATACTTCTTAATCGAGAAACCTTACAAGGAACAGATGGGATACATATAAACAGCAAGTCCAACAGAGGAAGTCAGTCTTGAGTTTCGGAACTTCTATAGCGCAATAGTTAAAGAGTGCAACTCCTGCAAATTAAATATAAATCTACAAGTGAAATGCAAACTCTAAATGTGAAGTACAAAAACTTGCATGTGAACTTCAAGTTCTACAAGTGAATTTCAAATTTTATAACTGAAGTACAAGTTCTATAAACTTCTGTAAAGAAGTACAAATTTCACGAAGAGCTAGCAAATGGACAGGGTCTACATTGAGTGTAATGAAGAATCATAATCAATGAATATTAAGCAAACTCGCAAAAAGGATTAATAATTTCGATATAAAGATTAAGGATCTAACGACATACTTAACATAAATAACCACCGCACCGGTAGACACCAATTAAATACTGAAATTGAAACTTGTCAGACGCACAACATTAACTCGTCGTAATGATGATTACTGATTGCCACACTGAGAAAAATGTCTGGTACGGACAACAAAACTTTTGGTTGCTATAGAAACAACAAAAATTGTTTGGTTCTGCCAACCAAATCTTGGTTCTTTCAACAAAACTTTTGTTGAACCAACAAAAGTTTTGTTAATTCAACCAAAACTGAGACTGACTGAGATTTGGTTGAATTAACAAAACTTTGGTTG
>UCOK01019047.1:0-13838 GCA_900474325.1 Synergus umbraculus
ATATATATATATATATATATATATATATGAACGCAAAAGAATGTTTAATTACAGTTTATAATAGTTAAAAATCAGTTTTTGTGTTTCTATCTGAAGAAAAATGAAGAAACTTAATTTACTCCTTACGTTCTTATTGTTAACTTTACTGAATTCTATTCGTAAGTATACTGAGAAAAAAATACTCGAAAATCAATAAATATACTTTTGAATCAATAAATCTATTCCAAAAGCAGATGTTTTATTGATTCAAATGTATATACTTTAAAATGTATAATATCACTATTGTATGGAAAGGATTAATTCTTGTTTCATTAAAAATTCATTTTAATTAATAAAATATCTGCTTTAGGAAGAGATTTATTGATTCAAAAGTATATTTATTGATGTCTGAGTATTTTTTTCTCAGTGTATAATATGATATTAGTATTATTAATATTAATTTTCTGCATGCATTTATAATAAATTAGGTAAGGATAGTTAATTTACAAAACCCCCACTTTTTTTTTACAGAACCGAGTTCAGGAGTTACAGGAAGTTCGTCTAAGGTTTCTTCTGATGATATAGTTATGGGAATGAAACATTTTGCTAGGGATAGTGTATTAAGGTTTGCAAATGGTGGTATTTATATTTCACTCTCAAATTTTCCGGTAGAGTACACTTATGATCGAATTACTCGCATTGCATACGTAGATCAAGATCACTAAATTAATTGAAAAAAAATGCATGTATGTAATTGTACACCTAATATACTTGAATAAAAAATCTATTCACCAAAAACTACTCCTTATTTCATTTTATTACTATAATAATAATTATTAAATAATAATTAATTATTATTCAATGATAATTTTTCATCGTCACGAAACGAATAGTTTTTAAAAAATAAAAATTAAGGGCGAATAGTAAACTATGCTTTCTAAAACTGAATCAGTTAAATTTCACTGATTCAAGTTTAGAGAGTGAGACTGTGAAGCTTTCTCTAAGATGAGGAAGTAAAAAGATCATGAAATATTTACGTATTCAATAATTTATACGTGAGTAATAAAATGTAATCTTTGTTTTTGATAACAAAATACTGTATGCCACTTTATCTGCACACATGAACTGATAACAATATTCATCCTACATTCTTGTTTTTTGCATACTATAAAAGTTGAGTAATTGGAATTAGTATAGGTATTATATAAATTATAAATGTTTAATTACAGTTTATAAAGCTCGTTCAGAAATTATTTTTTAGTCTTTATCCGAAGAAAAATGAAGAACTTTATTGGCAGTCTACTCCTTACGTTCTTATTATTAACTTTACTGAATTCTATTCGTAAGTATAATATTATATATCTAAATAATATTTTGATTTTAATAATATTCTTTTTTGTATTAAATAGTTACAGAATATTTCTGTAACTATATTTATATATTATTATTATAACTATATTTATATATATTTATATAACTATATTTCCACTTTCTTTTTACAGAACTGAGTTCAGGAAGTCCAGTTCAAGGTATTGGTTTTCCTAATCCAACTGTAATCCGCAGAACAATTTCCACCACTCCTAATGCAATTATAATTCTTCCAAATGGTGGTCATTATACTTCAATCTCAAATAGTATGATATCTTACGAATATAATTTAATTTCTCATATTGTATACGTAAAGCAAGAAAATTATTATGGTCGAGAAATTAAGAAAGTAGTGCCTCCACCTTCATTCAGAGATTGAGAAAAATGCATGTATGTAAATTGTACACCTAATATACTTGAATAAAAAACCTATTCACCGAAAACTACTCCTAGATACTTCATTTTGTTTTTTTTTTTGTTTTTTTACAGGGTTTTTTTCTTTTTAATTTTCCTTCGCACGAAATTTTCAATAATTAATAAACTTATTGACAATATTTCAGATGAAATCATGCTTACAACAATCTGGAATTTTTTGGCTCATTAGTATAATAATAATTATTATTTAATAATAATTTTTCATCGTCACGAAATGAACAGTTTTAAAAAAATAAAAATTAAGGGTCAATAGTAAACTATGAAACTATGAAGTTTTCTCTGTTGTAAACATGTTTCTCGGAAGTAAAAAAAACGTGAACTATTTACGTATCCAGTAATTAATACGTGAGTAATAAAATTTAATACTTTGTTTTTGATAAAATCTGCAGACATGTAACTGATAACAATATTCATTCTAAATTTTTGTCTATTTGTATACTATAAAAGTTGAGTAATTAGAATATGTTAGTATAAGTATTATATGACCGCAATTAATATTTAATTACAGTTATTAAAGCTTGTTCAGAAATTATTTTTTAGTCTTTATCCGAAGAAAAATGAAGAACTTCATTGGCAGTTTACTCCTTACGTTCTTATTATTAACTTTACTGAATTCAATTCGTGAGTATAATATTATATATATATACTCTATAAATTTGAATCAGTGAAATTTTACTGATTTCCAGTCAAATTCCACTGATTTTCAGTGACTCTTTTCTCACGATTTTAATTAGTAAAAATCTACTGGAAATCAATGAATTTTCACTAATTAAAATCGTGAGAAAAGAGTCACTGAAAATCAGTGGAATTTAACTGATTATATGTCAAATTCCACTGATTTGCAGTGACTCTTTTTATTACGATTTTAATCAGTGAAAAATCTACTAGAAATCAGTGAAAAATCACAGAAATTTTCAGTAGTTTAGTGACGATTACTGAAAATTTCAGTGACTTTTCACTGATTCTCAGTGAGTTTCACTGATTCTCAGTGAATTTCCACTAATTAAAATCTTGAGAAAAGAGACATTGAAAATCAATGGAATTTTACTGATTCAATTCTACTCTCTAAACTTAAATCAGTGAAATTTAACTGATTACCAGTCAAATTCCACTGATTTGCAGTGACTCTTTTTATTACGATTTTAATCAGTGAAAAATCTACTGGAAATTAGTGAAAAATCACAGAAATTTTCAGTAGTTTAGTGACGATTACTGAAAATTTCAGTGACTTTTCACTGATTCTCAGTGAATTTTCACTATATAAAATCGGGAGAAAAGAGTCACTGAGAATCAGTGGAATTTTACTGATTTAATTTTACTCTCTAAACTTAAATCAGTGAACTTTAACTGATTACCAGTCAAATTCTACTGATTTTCAGTGACTCTTTTCTCTCGATTTTAATTAGAAAAAATCTACTGCAAATCAGTGAAAAGTCATTGAAATTTTCAGTATTTTAGTGAAGATTACTGAAAATTTCAGTGACTTTTGACTGATTCTCAGTGAACTTTCACTGATTAAAATCGTGAGAAAAGAGTCACTGAAAATCAGTGGAACTTTACTGATTCAGTTTTAGAGAGTAGAGAGTAGGTATAGTATTACTCTCTGCTCTCTAAATCTGAATTAGTGAAGAGTAGGTCACTAATTTACTTTAGTGAAAAGTAGAAAACTTACTAATTGAAATAGTGAAATATAACTAATAATTAGTAAAAATTTTCACTAATTCATATTTAGAGAGTGCAATGATAAATCAATATTTTTATCTTTCATAATTGTCGCAAAGCGTAATTTTGAATGGACTCATATCTCTAGTCTAAATAATATTTTTATTTTAATACTAGACTAATTATTATAAACTGTAATCATGGAAAAATATTATCTTTTTGCTTTCAATTATATTCTTTTTTGTATTAAATAGTTACAGAATATTTCTGTAACTATATTCATATATTATTATATTATTATATTATTTATATATATAACTATATTTACACTTTATTTTTACAGAACTGAGTTCAGGAAGTCCATTTCGAAGTCCTGGTTTTCTTGAACCAACTGTAGTCCGGAGCACAATTCCCACCAGACCTAATTTAAATGTAATTCTTCCAAATGGTGGTCATTATACTTCAATCTCACATAGTCCAATATCATACGAATTTGATTTAATTACTCGCATTATACACGTAAAGCAAGAAAATGATAATGGTCAAGAATTTAGAAGAGCAGTCTTTCCACGTTCACGATCAAATTGAGAAAAATGCATGTATGTAAATTGTACACCTAATATGCTTGAATAAAACTCTATTCACCGAAAAGTACTCGAGATATTTCACAACAATGTAGTGTTAGATATATGGTAACATCGCTTTTTTTAAGATTAAGACAGGAAACATTAGTGTGGACTAGAAGAACATGAAGATTTATAGTGATGTCGTGGGCAAACATGTTCTTATAGGATCCAGAAGTTAATCAAGTTAAGTACTCTGATGGACCGTTATAAGGTCGTTTCACGGCAGCTTGTTTTAACACGGTTGTGAGATGGATCATTATTATAATTATATTGATTATAATTGACTGCATTTGGAAGGTTTAAGGTGGTTTTCGTGCATTTACTGGAGTTGCTTTACTGACTGCCAAGTCGTTAATTGTTATTGAATGGATGCATTACTGTGTTGTTAGAACAATTGTTAATTGGATTATTATATGAAATTATTACTAGTTGTGGATGAGGTTTCACTATTCAGTTTATAACGTTCCTAATGGGAACAATTTATACAGTTCCTAATGGGGTTGTTATGACCCCTTGCTAAGAAACATGTAATTGTGGAAAAATGGCTGGAATTGCTAAGAAGATTGCTACGGAAAACATTTATTGTCCCATTAATTTATCATATCATGATTTGATAATTGATAAATGTCCTGATAAACTGAATAAATCCTGATAAATCGAACTGTGAATATCATAAACGACTTTTTGTAGTTTAGATCTGCTATCATCGATTCTTTTCAAGCGATGCTATTACTCAGGCCTGAAGACGATGACGTTAACCACTTGTTAATACATCGACGCATCTCAGTGCTTGAAATTGTAAAGATAGCATTCATTCAGTCAGTGTCTATCGAAGTTAGTTGGCCAAGACATGGCATGCAATTTCACGATGTACTTTTCGAATCGAATGAAGCCCTCTCTATATACTCGTCGAATTAGATTCTCTGCTCAAATACACTATCGCAGAAAGCTGCTGGAGCTTCTGATTCGATAATGCCTCGTCCAAATTCACTTTTGGAAAATCAAGCAGCTTTTAATATTTATATTAGTTATATTTATTTTGTCGTAAATATTCTTAAGATTGAAATATTCTAAATTGATTAAAAATATCAATATCAATTGAAAAACAATCTTTTCACTCATCCAAGTATTGAATTTTGTCCCCCATCAAGAAATGAGGGAAAAAATTTAAGACTGAATATTTCCACATCTCGATTCTTTTAGAGTGAATAAAAATTCTTCAAACATGCTCTTGATATGAATACCTTCATGCTCCAGTAGATGCAATGAGAACTCGTTCAAACTTCATCGCATCGAATCATAAAATCGTTTAATAGAGAGCGCCATTCTATACGAAAGAATTGGATCACTTTTTATTTGTTTGTATACTCTTCCGTGTTTCTTTTTTTTATCAAAGAAATTAAAAAAAAAATTCAGCAAAAGTGAATAAGGATAAGGATAAGGATAAGGACCATCCTATTGTATACAATGTAATGATTACAACAGAAAATTGTATATAATTAAAGATATATCTTTATCATAATCATATATGATTCTGATTATCATATATCAAATATATATGATTGTGATTAGCAAAATAGCCTGAGGACGTTTTTTAATTCTCCTTTCCCGAAATACTTTCTCCCGAAGATGTCCTTCGAAAACCCCGGAACTTCTTAAAATTTAGAGGTGTGCTTTTCCTGTTTTTGAAGGACCTTTGGAACAGTCGGACAAGGACGTGCTTCGATTTTCAAGCTACCCGAGAATGGTAAGCTGACTGCTGTTGCTAATTTAGAACCCAGTGTTTCGTGCACGAAGGGATTCTCGTTACCGGTGCTGTGTCAACTGCAATGGAGGCGAGGGAGTATCCGGTGTATCGTTTAGTTGGTTGCCCCAAACCTTCATTCCCCTAAACGATTCATGCTATACATATAGCTATATATACATATATAGAAGATTACACGGTCCTTTTATTAAGTCGCCGAATTGTCACATCGTTTTAATGAAACCGACTAGACCATTGGAAAAAATAGCATGTCTCCATTCAAAAAAGAAATGCCAAATCGAAAGAGAAGTGAAAATATTTACAATAACAACTCCCAACAACATTCATTCATTCGAGGTTTCGAAATAACCGACTTATTAATTCTTTACACCTCAGGACTGAAAATACCTCGCAATATGCTTCGTAATATGCGAATCCGATAAATCTTACAATCTGTTTTTGTTTTTTCTTTTTTTTTTTATAGCACGGAAGCCAAAACCACAACTTTTTCATCGGGTCGAAGGTAATAACGTGGGCGTACACACTCGTAAAAAGTGAGTTCTGCAATTGTACTAGACTGTTTACACACTTTTACGTGTGCAAGATTGGCCATAGGAGCATCCGACATATATATATATATTTATATGTGTGAATGTATGTGGTACACCAACCTGTCGAGAAGCGGAAGCTATACGTACATGAGAGTGTCGTCACGCGTATTGAGACCGATAGTAGCACTCCACGTGACTGAAAGCAATTTCCGGGCTTTTCCCGTTGTTTACCCAACCCATGCACCGTGCTAACTTAGCCCCATGATAGTCAAACGAATTTCACCGATTTCGTGCTAGTCGACACCAGCTGCCGTTATGACAAACGATTGCCGCCACCAAAAAGCTGCCGTCAATATTTTTATGTTATGGGTTTAACGTATGGTGTCTAGCAAGGGCCAATATTTTTCTAATCGAACGATTGAGACACGAGAGACCTTCAATTGCATGTTTTTCTATCGTAGACATTTTTTTTTTATTTCTGTACTGGATTTGATTCTGGAAATCGAAAATACTTTATGTTTATTCCTTTATAATTACAAAAACATTATTTTTCAATATTATATAATTTATTATATTTTATTTCTCTAATCTCTTAAAATTTATGTTAAACTGCGTGAAAATCTCTAAAAATTCCAAGAAACCTTTGAAAACATCTGAAAGCGTTTAAAGAACGTGAAAATCTTTTAAAATTTTCAGAAACTTCTTGAGATTCTTTTAAATTCAATGATAACAATTTAAATTCCTTTTATATCCTTTAAAAGACATTAAAAGTATTACAAATATCTTCAAATTCCATGAAATCCTTAAAAATTCCAGAAAAATTTTCAAACTCATTAATCTTCTGAAATCCATAAAATTCTTTCAGAAAAGTTCTTGAAATTTTACGGTAACATTTAAAATCTCTTTATATCTTTTATATCCCTTAAAAATATTACATAGAAATCTCATAAAATTCATTAAAATTTCAGGATAATATTTTTAATTCCTCAAAACCTCATAAAACTCTTTCAAAGCTTTTAAAATCTCTTAAAATTTCACGAAATATCCTAAAATCCCATACAATTCTACAAAATCGTTTTAATATCCTAAAAATCTCTTGAAAATTCTCAACATTTAAAATCTCTTAAAATCATTAAAGATTTCATCAAATTCCATGAAATCCTTAAAAACATTACAAAATCTTTTATAAATCATAAAAATCCCTAAAATTCTCTTAAAATCATTTTAAAATTATCAAAATTCCTTACGATACGTTACAATCTATGAAAACTCCTCGAAATTCCACGAAAATTTTTTAATTTCTTAAAACCATAGAAACTGTTTGAAATATCTTAAAATTCCTCCAAATTTTACAACATTCAAAATCTATATTAAATCCCTTTAAAATTCCACTAAATATTCTGAAATCCTTTAAAATCCTACAAAATTATTTAGAAATTCTAAAATTCTTTTGAATTTAGTGAAAATTACTTGAAAATCGTAAAAATCCCTTAAAATTCATGAAAATCTCTAAAAATTTTTAAAAACGTCTTGAAATTTCTCAACTCTTAAAATCGTTAAAGATTTCATCAAATTCCATGAAATCTTTAAAAATATTTCAAAAATATTTTATAAATTAGAAATATTTTTTAAAAACCCTTAAAATTTTACGTAAACCTTAAACCTTCAAACCCTTTGAAACTTCTTCAAACCGTTTTAAATTCCTCAAAATTAAACAAAAACCTTAAAAATCGCTTGAATTCGTCGAAATCTTTTTAAATTCTTAAAAACTCTAAAAAGTCCTCATAATTTTACAATATTTTGAATCCCTTTAAATTCTTTAAAATTTCTTGAAATTGCATGAATTCCTTTAAAATTTCACGAAATATCCTGAAATCTCTTAAAATTCTACTAAAACTTTCAACACCATAAATCTTTTGTCATTCACGTTAAAATTCATGAAAATCTCTAAAAATTTCCAGAAACCTCTTGAAATTCTTTCACGTTTAAAATTCCTTAAAATCATTAGAAATCTTATCAAATTACATGAAATCCTTTAAAATTTCACAAAATCTTTTAAAAATCATAAATAATTTTTGAAATTCCTCAATGAAATTCCCTATAAAGTTTTAAATTTCTTATTTAAATCCCACAAAATATAAATTTTAAAAGTCATAAAAATACCTCAAAAAGTCCGAGATTGAAATCTGATCAAAGTCGTGAAAAATTCCCAGAAACTTCTTGAAATTCTTTAAAATTCTACCATAACATTTAAAATACCATTATCTCCCATGAAATCTTTAAAAATTCCATAAAATTCCCTTAAAATTCCTAGATTTTCAATGTACCTATTTTGAGTTTAGACTCGTGACAAAATGATTATTAATGAAACCAAATTCAAAATTTCAAATTCAATTCACGCGGAATTTACGATGCGGCAAATATCGATTGTCGAAAATCACTATCGATACTTACACGACAATTCAGGAGTGCGGAATAGGCGTTACGATATTTCGACTTCGACTCAATCATCTTTTTAGAATAGAATATTTTGGATGACTTACTTCTCGCCCCGGAAGTTGAATCCCCAACCATATACTGTACCAATTGTATCTGGTAACAAAGGTGCTAAATGCAGTTCTACGGAGGCAGTAGTTCTTCCAAACTGGAAAGTTGGATAAACAGTGAGCAAGGCAACACCATCTTGAGATCTGCGCGGATGATTACCAAAGTGTTTTTTTATATCTCTTACGTTATGCAAGGTACCATAATCTGTACTTGATGAACCAGATATAATCTGGTACCATAAGGCATCTAATACCACACATTCAGGAATGGTAATGACAACGTATTGCGACAGAATACTACCTACACATTTGAAACGCATATGTTCTTTAATCCGTACAATGTAACGAGTATTGAAAACTGATGTTTTTTTATCTTCACCCGGCATGCGATTAATTACTCGTTTTTCGCGAATAAGCACATCCGATGGCTTCTCTGAAAATATTTGATAAATTAATTTTT
The DNA here is from genome assembly GCA_900474325.1 of Synergus umbraculus. Classification (NCBI taxonomy): domain Eukaryota; kingdom Metazoa; phylum Arthropoda; class Insecta; order Hymenoptera; family Cynipidae; genus Synergus; species Synergus umbraculus. The sequence goes on from UCOK01019047.1 coordinate 9,372, forward strand.
CAGTAACATTTTCTATAACAGTTACTGTTATTTTATGCTACATATTTATAGATATTTATAGATATTTATATAACTTACTAATATTCTCATGTGCCAAGATTCCTTGACCCAAAATTTCACAGAGAAGTAAAAGACTTAAGTATATTTTTTTCGCCATTTTGCAATCCAGTCCTGACAATGAAATAAAAGTTTTTTAAATTATTAGACAAACCACTGGAAAAAAAATCAGAAACTAAAAATCTAGAAGTTAACTGAAAACAAGTTATTTCTGATTAAACTCTACATCGATTTTGCAATAAGTTATACAATTTTCCGTTATCTTTCTTAACTTAACATAAACTGTAAAAATAATATTGATACATTCTTTTAGATAAATAATTTTAATAGTAATATAATCTCATCGCAAACTTTTTAACGATACTTTATATCTATATTTTATATTTTATATTTTATATTTTATATTTTATATTTTAGAAATTACTGTTTTTCATATTTCCTTTTTCGCTGTTTTAGTCTCTGCTGATTTATATATTATTTTCCCGATCCGAGTCCTGCATACAATTTGTCATAACACCACAAATTGAAATATAAGAATAAATTATGTAATTATAGTTTATAGTTTAATATACATATTAGTTATGATCGGTTGCTGAAACTCGCTTCAATTTCGTCCACGTTTGACGTGATCCATCGATTATAGTCAATATGTTGCACGACTAGAAAAACATCAGGATATTGACAATCCATCTGACGTCCACCTATTCCAGTCCAAAGGTGAATCCCAGCTAAGTAACCATTAACAACTAAAGGAGCACCACCATCAGTATGGCCGCAATTTTTTTCCGGATGAAAAGTGCAAATATCTTTATCGGAAATCACAATATCGTGTGGTCGATATATTTCTACACATTGCCGATGTGATAGTATTGGTACTTCGATTGATCGCAGATTTCTCGGGTGTTGAGTTCCACGACTGAAATCCGGAAGAAGTCAAATTAAAATAATGCTTCAAATTATTTATTGATGCAGATTTAATTCATTTAATCATAGAAATTTTGTTTTTCTGGTAAAACATCATGTTTTATGTATATGTAATGTATATTTTGGAGGACTTACTTTTCGCCCCTGAAGTTGAATCCCCAACCATATACTGTACCATTTGTACCTGGTAACAGAGGTCCTGAATGCAATTGTATGGAATCAGTATGTCTTCTAAGTGGGAAAGGTGGATCAACAATGAGCAAGGCAACACCATCTCCAGGTCTGTTCGGATGATTGCCGAAGTGTCTTCTTATACTTGGTACGTTATGGCGGTTACCATAATCTGAATGCGATGAAGTAGAGAAAACGTGGTACTGTGCTGATGAGTCGGAAACACATTCAGCAATGGTAATAACAACGTGATACGACAGAATAGTACCTACGCATTGGATACGCATGTTTTCTTTAATATGGACAATGTAAGGAGCTTCAAAAATCACAACTTTTTTGTCTTCGCCCGGTATGCGACTAATTACTCGTTTTTGGCGAATGAGAGCATCCGATGGTTGCTCTGAAAATATTTGATAGATTTATTTCTGAGTAACATATTCTATAACAGTTACTGTTATTTTAATCCAGATATTTATAGATATTTATAACTTACTAAGATTTTCATGTGCCAAGATTCCTTGAAACAGAATTCCAAACAGAAGTAAAAAATTTAAGTACATTTTTTCTGCCATTTTACAGTCCTGACAATGAAATAAGTTTTTAAAATTGTTAGAGTGAAGAGAAGGCCAAATGCGATCTTTTATATAAAATCTGGCCTTTATCTTACCTTTATTTACAAATTTTACTGGCGTTTAATTCTTTAAATTAAATCAGGACAAATAAATGATTTCATCAGCAAACAGATAAAACACTGGAAAAAGTAAATCAAAAGTCATTTTCATATTAAGCTGTACATAAATTTTGCATTAAAAGTTTCGCAATTTTCTGTTATCTTTTTTAACTTCGTACTTTTATGAATTTTTTCAAACAATTCATTTCGAATTTCAAGATAAATGAAATGTCTTTTAGATAAATAAATCATTTCGTATAAATTCTAATCATAAGATTTTCACGGTAAAATTTTATATTTATATTTACTTTTTATACATTAAAAATAAATATTATTCCTATTTTCTTTGGGATTTTTAGTGTCTGCTTGTTTATATATTATTTTCCTTTAAATATATCATTCTAAAGTGGAAACAAAGGGAGTCCCGAGGGGAAGAGAAAATCCGGAAGGAAAGAGAACATCCGCAGGGATGGACTGCAAAATCCCTAGAAATAGTGATAAAATCGAGAATTAGGGGGAATCCTGAGGGATTGAAGGATTCTAAAAATAAGGGGAAAAATGACAAAAAGGGTAAACCCCCAGGAATAGGCTTTGGTCCCTAGGGAGAGACCCCAGAAATGATTATTATGATGTTTTAAATCAAATTTGGTACTATTTAAAATTAGAAACTGTAAACTGGTCTTATTTCCCAAATTTACAAAATATTAATATTAATTAATCCAAGGAAGAATATTCTTTATCTCCATAAAATGTATTCCATTGATGTTTTGTCATACATTACTATTAAACACCTTTAAATACCTAAAATAAATCCCTTAAAAATCTTTAAAATTACCTAACATCCCATAAAATTTTGCAAAATTCCCTGCAAATTCAATGAAATGTCGCCAAATTCCTTTAAATTTCTTCAGATTCTAAAAAATACCAATACCGCGAGTCTTTTGATATTTCTAATATTGCAATAAATTTTCTTAAAATTGCAATACATTTCATAAAATTGGAATAAATTTTGTAAAATTCATATTCTCTGTCTTGTTGATATCAATAATTTTCAAAAATTATATAATTTTTCAACAAAACCAATAAATCAGGTTTTCAACAACAATGTCTTCGATATTTTCGAGATATATGATAACATCCCTTTTTTTTTAGATAATACGTCATACTTCCCTAAAATTCGAATTATTTTCGTCTTTTGAATTAAAAACGATTTCATCATTCCCTGACAGCGGATTTTATTAATTCCAATCTGCTTTTCCGAATTAAGAGAGTCGCCAAAAGATTTGCAAAACGTGAAGAGATTACAGACATATATTTCAAAGTCACAGTAGAAAAGGCAGAAACGGTCAGTCGCACGAGATTTGCCAGATTGCCAGTAGCGATAGTCAACGTACGATCAGATGAATTCAAACGTTTCAGCTCCTCCCCTTCAACGTTTCGGATACTTTTCAAGTGCGCATATAACTCTCTCCAAGTCGACTTTGCTCGTATATTAAAAGCCTTTCATCGTCAGAAAACTCGTATTCTTCTCCCCATTTTAAGTTCAGTACACAGAAATATGATTAACGTTTTGGAAATGGAATTGAAACGAAAATATTGTTGAACTTTAATCGTTTGAGAACAATAAAAATTTGTCCTTGTATGTGAATTATGTGAGTTCCCACAGTTAAGACGCATAAATCTCTCTTTATTAATAAATCTCTTTTTGTCTCTCACAGTATCTTTTATCAGTTTAGATAAGATTTGATAAATGTAAATAAAATCATTATTATATAGACTCATTGTTTTTTTGTGTTGAATTTCTGAACGATGAGAAAAATATTTTGGTTTCTATCTGTTTTGTATTATTTTATTTAAAGAATTGTGCTTTATTAGAAAATAATCAATTTGCATTATACTTTCAGAGAAATCATCGAATTTTCTAGTCCATCATAAACGTGTAATTAATCTTGCATTCGCTGATCTAGTGAAGCGAATAATTTATTTGATTATTATCATTTCTACATCTTCATCGGAGATAATGGGATTTAAAAATGTTATGGTAGAATTTTAAAGAATTTCAAGAAGTTTCTGGGAATTTTTCACGACTTTGATCAGATTTCAATCTCGGACTTTTTGAGGTAATTTAATGACTTTTAAAATTTATATTTTGTGGGATTTAAATAAGAAATTTAAAACTTTGTAGGGAATTTTATTGAGGAATTTCAAAAATTATTTATGATTTTAAAAAGATTTTGTGAAATTTTAAAGGATTTCATGTAATTTGATAAGATTTCTAATGATTTTAAGGAATTTTAAACGTGAAGGACTTTCAAGAGGTTTCTGGAAATTTTTAGAGATTTTCATGAATTTTAACGTGAATGACAAAAGATTTATGGTGTTGAAAGTTTTAGTAGAATTTTAAGAGATTTCAGGATATTTCGTGAAATTTTAAAGGAATTCATGCAATTTTAAGAAATTTTAAAGAATTTAAAGGGATTGAAAATATTGTAAAATTATGAGGACTTTTTAGAGTTTTTAAGAATTTAAAAAGATTTCGACGAATTCAAGCGATTTTTAAGGTTTTTGTTTAATTTTGAGGAATTTAAAACGGTTTGAAGAAGTTTCAAAAGGTTTGAAGGTTTAAGGTTTACGTAAAATTTTAA
>UCOK01019048.1:0-19528 GCA_900474325.1 Synergus umbraculus
GAGTGAAACTATTACAGGGGATCGGTATCGAATGTAATTGATGCGTTTGAGTCGAGCATTGAAGGAGAAACGGCCACAGTATCAAGAGAGACACGATAAAGTTATCCTGCAAGATGACAATGCTCGGCCACATGTCGCAAAACCCGTCAAGACATACTTGGAAACCCTAAAATGGGAAGTCTTACACCACCCGCCGTACTTTCCAGACATTGCTCCTTCCGACTACCATTTCTTCCGATCGATGGCACATGGCCTAGCTGAGCAGAATTTCCATTCTTATGAAGAAGTCAAAGAATGGATCGATTTGTGGATCGCCTCAAAAGACGCATCGTTTTTTCGAGATGGTATGCGACAATTGCCCGAAAGATGGCAAAAAGTAGTGGCTAGTGACGGACAGTACTTTGAATCATAAACAGGTAATCACTTTTTCAGAATAAAGCCTCAAATTTTCGAAAAAAATCGGCGGAAGCAAAGTTGTGCACCTAATATGTTTTTTCTATTGGAAGTTTGAGAGATTGCATGACTGATTGATGCAATTTTGCGAGAAGATTTGCTCCACATAATTCAAGTCTAGCAAGAGTTTATCTTACTGAGTGGCGCAACCCTTGATTTAGCGCAAAGGAGCTGTGTGTGATAACTTCCTGAAATGTCTCTGGTACTAAGATACAAACATGCACCATAAGCGGTCTTTGAAGAGTCACAGAATCCGTGAATTTGTATCTCAGTTGGGTTCTCAGTCAAAACAAAACGTTGTATTTTTAATTAAGCCATTTGAGGCAACTGTCTTTGATAGTTAGTCCAACTGGTATGAAGTTCTTGAGGGATAGTTTCATCCCAACCAATTCTAGATTGACATAAATTTTGCATAATAATTTTAGCTCTTATTATGAGAGGTGCGATTAATCCGAGTGGATCGAAGATTCGAGCTATTGCTGATAATATTGATCGCTTAGTAGCAATTAGTGGTTCTTCAGAGGCATATATTTGATACCTAAAAACATCTTCACTGGGGTTCCAAATCAAACCCAAAGTTTTTGCTTCTTGACTACCAATATGGTGAATAATACCGGAATCGACTGAATTACTTTCGATTATGGAAGGCTCATTCGATATCCATTTTCGAAGTTCAAATTGTCCTGATATAAGTATAGATTTCACCTCAGTTTTTGATTTCTTAGCAGCTTCGATAGTCGATGCTCCAGAAATAAAATCATCAACATAAAAGTCGTCACAGATGCTTTGAGCAGCTTCCGGGAACTCATCTCGATATTTGAGGGCCAATTATTATACATAAGGCATCTAGTAGCAAGAAATGCAGATGGATTCAGTTCAAAAGTTAAATGACAGAACTGATATTATAAAAGAGGTTGATCCGGATTTTCTCTCCAAAGAATCCATTGTAAATTCTGATCATCTTCATCTAGCTGGACCTGTGGATACGTTTTCGAAATGTCTGCCGTGATAGCATATAGATGTTGGCGAAATCGGATCAAGATGAAAAATAAACTCTGTTGTATAGTTGGACCTGTTTCGAGTATTTCATTTAGGAAGATTCCCGACGTTGTTTTAGCAGAAGCATCGTATACTACTCGAAGTTTAGTTGAAGTGCTTGTTTTCTTAATTACTCCATGATGCGGAAGATAATTGACAAATTTGTCTGGTTAGTCAGTTGATGTTGGAAGATGTCCTAGTTCAATATGCTCCTTGATAGCAGCCTTGTAACGTGCATGTAGAACAGGATTCTTGAGGAGCTTTCGTTCCACAGATAAAAATCTCCTTTCAGCAATATGCTTAGATTCTCCAAGTAATGAGATTCGACACGGAATGGGAGCTTGACAATAAAACGACCATCTTCTGCTCTTCGAACTGTAGCTACGAAGTGATCTTTACTATCTTGCTCTTCCTTAGTCAAGTATAACCTGGTAGGACATTCTTCAATGAACCAGAAACGTTCAATTTGTTTTTCAATGTTGATTCCTGACGAAAAACAACATATAGATGGAAAACTCTTAGATTTATTAGATGGAATCCGCAATGGACCAGCAACCACCCATCCAAATTTAGTTTTCTGCAAAACTGGCAAATTCATATCGAGCTTTATCTGGCCAACATATAGTAAACTCCAAAATACGGAAGTACCAAGTATTAGATCAATTTTTCCTGAGATGTGAAAGTCCGGATCAGCCAAGATGAGATCCTCTGGAATTAAAAGAGACTATCTATTGATCCTCTGAGTTGGGAGCATTTCGGTGGTGTGATCTGTTACCAAACATTGAATATCTTCCCTGTAGCCATTTATTCACGACTTTATAGTTATGTCAACAAAATGGGAGAAGTTTACAGATATCTGAGCGATTCCTGACACCGGCATGTCAACTCTTTGTTTTCATAGCATTAGCAAATCACACAGCTCAGTGCTGAAGTAACTGGATTGTGTTCCAGAATCTAAGAAAGCTCTGTATTGATGAGGTTGGCCTCGTTTATCGAAAACGATGATACTAGCTGTTGTAAGCATTCCCTGATCGCTGAAATCGTTTGAGCAGCTTGGAAAAAACACGATGGTTGAAGCTGACGTTGATTTTGGTTTAGTATTATCTCCGTTGTGAACCGCTTCTATAGATGAAGATAAGTTGTGATTTATTTGTTCATGTTGACCTGTAGAGTACCCAGTAGAATTGTCGAAGTGGACCAAGGTATGATGCTTCTTGTTGCATCGTAGAAAATTACTGGATGTACAATTCTGAAATGCATGATTGTTTCGTAGACAATTTGTACATAATTTATGTTTTTTAACTTCAGCATATCTATTTGAAGCTGATAATGCTAGGAAGCCGCTGCACTGATAAATCGGATGAGATTCCTTACAATAAGGACATGTATTGTTTACAGAAGCATAAGATACCGCTTTCTGAGACGAGTTTTTTATATTAAGGGGTTAGTACCAAAGAACATTTTTGAAAAATTGATTTTCTAAAAAGTGCAAATTCTTATAATAAATATATGTAGAATTGTTGGATTAATCGTTATTTTGGTCATAAATATTGAGAACAGATCGACAAACGCAAAACAACGTAAGCATCTCGAACGCGCGGAACGTTCATTTGGCGCGCGTTTGAAGCAAATGACCTTGAAAATTGAACTCAAGGTCAAAATTGATGGTACAGTTAAATGGCCCTCTTGATCCTGGTCAACCTTTGTCTAAACCATTTTTTCGTAAATAAAATATTTTAGAAGATACATTTAGATTAAAATGGATCATCCTGTATTATCCTATTCTAAAAAGGACATGCATTTCAGCTAACTTCATGCGTAACGCTTGGTTACGCATGAAGTGAGCAGAAAGCCTAATGACGTACATAAGCGTACCAACCTCAAACAATTTAAACACGAAACACGCGCGTTCAAGCGCGCGATCGGTCTCGTAGATTAAAAACTAAATGCGTTTTTCTCGAAACAACGTTTTTCGACCTAGCGTGCATGATTCCGAAAAAACTATCGGACCGATCGGGTTGAAATTTGGATATGTTATTCTAAACATGTGTCGCTATCGCATGAACCAGAATAGTAATTATTGATTAATATTTAGCCTTTTTTTAAAACAATTTACAGTTAAAAAAAGGTGAAAAATCTTCAAATCGGCCATTTTGTATTTATTTTTTTTCGGATTTCAATTATTTTGGTTCATGCGATAGCGAATTGGAATTGGAATTGGAAATTGGAAACTTTATTTTTATACGTGTCGATAGATAGAGACTCTAACATTTTACATCTTTCATTGAGAAAAACATTTAGTTCCTGCATAGTTATCAATTCTTCTTTAGAGACGACTTTCATCTCCCACTCTCTCTTTGTAAGATCATCAAGCTTAGATGTTATTACATATATTAAAATTGAATTCCAAGAGTCCGTTTCTTGGCCGAGATTTGCAAAGATCGAATATGTAGTTATCATCTGTAATTTCTAATCCGTCGATAACATCGGCTGCGGAACCTAACAATGATGACTTCAAATAGAAGAATTTCTGAACATTACCCAAAGTTTTATTTTTGTCCACCATTGCAGTAAAAACGTCATGAAAGGCTGGCCATTTCCCGAAATTACCGTCGAATTTAGGAATATCTATGATTGGTAATCGAGTAAGAGAAGTCGTATTATAGTAGCTATCCTCAAAATTCTTTCTGGCTAAAGACTCGACTTCTTGATTTTCACTTAATTCTTCTATTTCTACTTGTGCATTCTGGAAATCGTACCAGGTTTCATTTATTCTTTCTAACCTAATCTCCAAATTCATGCAATGCTCAAAACTGTCAACAAAATTGCTTAAAAACTCATGATAACCGTCCAAACGCGCTTCTAATAATCTGCAATATTTAATTGCGCTTTCTAGTTTCTGCTCAGACATTTTGACACTAGGAAATATTCGGAGAAGATTCTAACCTTAATTATAATGATATGGTTTACTTACAAATATTGGTCGATAAACAGAATGATTTCAAATCGCATTAAGAATTATTTTACGTAAGACAGAAGAGAAGATGAAGTCAACGTTGTTTGTTGTTTGTCGTTCGATGACAAAATCGATGACAGCTGGACGACGCAATTGCCCTCTGGAAAGCTGACGATAGATGACGAAGTTTGAAGAGTTGTTGGTACTACGTAGGATCCTCTCTTATGTAGATTGATTCGGTTGGTACATTGGCAAGGTAGTTTCCATCTTTACCATAACCTTTGAGATTATAGAATCTATATATGGCCCACTTTTCTTATTTGTTTAGAAAAGGGCACTATAATAGTATTTTAATGTAGAATCACTAGGCTCACTTGGAAATTGTCCTAATAGTGATATTGCGCACTGTTTACGAGCTCAATTTTCGAAAAGTGCTCATGGTTCAAATGATGCCTTGTCCAGGGAACTCCAGAGAAAGGAAAAATGGCGATGACCCTTTACTTCAAGAGAAAAAGTTTCGTAAAAGCGATGTAGGGTCACGTCGATGAATTATCGATTCTATAAATCGTCGATTTATAGAATCGATTTATAGAAGCGATTTATAGAACTAATCGTTCAAAAATTCAACTGTTCGTGCTTCACTATCTCACAATCGAGCATGTGGCATAAAGAATTAGTCACTTTTTAAACTCGCGAATCCGAATAAATTACGCTCTGTTACCAATGTTTATATTATAGTTTGTGATTAATTATTTTCGTGCGTATATGATTTAATAAAACTCATTTCAATAATTTTTTTTTAATTTGAATCGAATGGAAGTACAAAATCGTTAAATCGGACAATCCCGTGAACTCACGTCGTCGAGAGTTCAGACATAAGTATTAACAAAAGAGGCTCGCACATATAAAGAAAACTAACGCTTTTAGCATGCGGAGAAAATATAAACTAAAATTGGTATTCGCATGGCGCTTCATTCGTGCGATTCATTGCCATACAAATCTGTAGGTAGAAATCAGAAAAGAGCATTATGAAAGGATGACAGAAAAGAGAAACACAATGAGCAGACCGCGCCGTACCCGAAACTCCGCAACGGTCACTTATATGGTAAAGTCGTCAGGAAAGCGCTGTTGGTAATTGTAATTTTTTTCAAATATTAGATTTGTATGGCTATGAATCGTGTCGGTGTTGTGCCTGAAATAATTAATATCTACGAGTGCGTCTGACATTTAGTTTTTCATTCTCCAGATTCGTCTGCTCTCTCTGCATTTGCTCCGTCTCCGAAAATGAATTTTTCAACACAAAATATTCATTCTCTCATCAAAGCTAGGATTAAATATCATTTTTATATGGGACTCAAGGCTACACAAGACCGTACATATTTGGTTAGTTGTCTCTATATCTCCCATAAAATCTTTTTCTAAAATTATGTATGCGGTCACAGGACCGCACTTAGAATCATTTAAAAAAATTTACATTTTCACGGATTTCTGAGTCCGTTTATCCCATGTCCTTATTGTAAACATTCTTTTGGACCTCTTACGTCTACTTTGCAGGCCTTTCTGTAGCCCTGAGAATCCTCTAGGACAAGAAATGACGTCACTTGACAATATATAAAACTGAATTATTATTATTATTAACATCGCTGCAGAGCATGCCCTTAACCCTTTAGGTCCGGCGCCTATAACCAGTTCAATGAAAATGCTCTCCCTTTAGATCTAGCTTTGATTCCCATTAATAAATTGTATAAAGTAAAAAAAAATAAAAATAAACATTTCGGGACTTATGAGTCCTAGTGGTTACATCTAACGTGGATTGAAGATACTAATACGGAAACTATCTAATTTTTCATTTTGCTCTACAAAATGAATGTGCCAGATATGGCAAGTACGGACTTAAAGGATTAAGTGGTTAGTATCTAATAAAGAAAATTTTTGAAAAATCGATTTGCTAAAAGTGCAAATTCTTGTAATAAATATATATATAGAATTGTTGGGTTAATCGTTATTTTGGTCATAAATATCGAGAACATGTTGAAAAACGCAGTTAAATCCGTAGTTAAATATAGGGGTTCCCATTAAAAAAATCGTCTTGACCTTAAAATGAAGTTGAAAATTGAACTCAAGGTTAAAATTGATGGTACATTTAAATGGTCCTCTCTGTCCTGGTCAACTTCTGTCCAAACCATTTTTTCGTAGATAAAGTATTTTAGAAGATACTTACAGATTAAAATGGAACACCCTGTATTTTACAACAAAAAGTTTAAACGCGTTTTTCTCGAAACAAAGTTTTTCAACATATTCTACACATAATTACTCACAAAACGACCTATTATCATGTTAAAATTTTGATTTTTACTATATTTTTTTTTTTAAAACAGCGAAAAAAAAACACTTTTTTGAATTTTTTGACTTCTGTTAAATAAAATTGTCAAAATTAGTCACAAATTAATATCCGTAGTAGACACTGTAATATCGAATCGAAAAACCTTTGCGTTTTTTTTTTTTTCGTAAAGCCGTTGCCGAGATATCGTGTGGGAGCTCATCTGCCTCCAAATTATGGCGTTACATTGAACTGCGGAATTCGAAAAAAAAAATTCGAAAAAATGAATAAAAAAAAATGTTCTTGTGTGTTTTAAGACTTTATTTATCATACCTAACAATTTTTATGTGCATATCTTCCATAGCTTGCTCTGAAAAAATTCCCGAAAAAAAACCTATTTTTTTTAGCCTACGAACTAGACTACACCCTTAAATACACCGGAGCGTGTATTTTTACATTCTCATCAGAGAGAATGTGTTAGATTTGTGTAAAATTTAACCCCCCCCCCCCATTTTTGTTAAATTTCCACTTTTTGGGACCCCCTGAACCCGAGAAACATGTTTTCACGAATGTGTTTGTCTGTCTGTCTATTTGTGGGTTTGTCTGTCTTTTTGTCTGTAGATTTTAGTTTGTAGCACGATAACTTTCGAAAGAATTGACCGACTGGATTGGCCTTTGGTATACTCATTTAGTGTCCTAAAATGAAGGTCACGTTCGTTGGTCAGCCATTTTGGATAAAAATTTAAAAAGTTGGAGCATTTTTAAAATTTTTGAAACCACTTTTTTTTTGTTTTAAATTCTATGTACGCACGTGCATAGAAAAAACTAGGGTTGCCATTGTGAGCACACTTTCTCATCACAATAGGTGCGCTTTTATTCGTTTATATAATTTTATTTAAATTTCTTAAGGCCATGTAAGACTTACCCGATCCCTACCTTACCGAAATTTTTTTCTTTGCAACGCTACGTCTACATTTATTGAGATATCAAATTGAAAATTTCTAAAATTGAAGAAAATATGCTAAGGTATGTTTATCTGGTCTTAAATTTTTGTAAAAACTTGGATGGAAAAAAATATCAATATTTAGGACCAGATAAACGTACCTTGGTACTTTAGCTTCAATTTTTAAAATTTTCAACTTAATATCTCAATAAATGTAGAGATGACGTTGAAGAGAAAAAAATATCGGTAAGATAGAGATCTAGTAAGTCTTTCATGGCCTTAAGGTTCTATCGACCTTAAGGAACACATTCTCATCATAGATGATCTCTGTATCACGCGTTATTTGGCTTACAACTAAAATTTTTTTTTTCAAATTTTCAAAATGCTCTAACTTTTTTAATTTTCATCAAAAATGGCTGGTCAACGAACTCGGCCTTCATTTTAAGACACCAAAAAAGTATACCAAAAGCCAATCCAATCGATCAATTCCTTTGAAAGTAATGGTGAACGAAAGATAAAAATCTACACACACACCCAGAGGCAGACACATTGGTAAAACCATGTTTTTCGTGTTCAGGAGGTCACAAAATGTGAAGATTTAACAAAAAATGAGGGGGTCAAATTTTACACAAATATAATACATTCTCTCTGATGAGAATGTAAAAATGTAAGACATACAAAATTTTGAAAATTCAAAAAAATGAACGAAAACTATATCTTTGTATACCTAGTTTATTCTTTAAATTCTTATGAAAGAATTACATGTAATCAAACAATTTGTATGAAATATCTCGAACACAATGTTCAAACGGAATCATATATCACTCTCAAAATTTGGAATATAGGAAATGAGACATTATATTACATTTGTATATTTAGTTGGAGCCATAATTTTGAAAAAAAAATGGATCCCTACTTTACCGACTTGATTTGTTTTCAAAATTTTGAGTACAACTAAATATACAAACGCAAGTTAATGTCTCATTTCCTGTATTACAAATTTTGAGCGCGATATATGATTCAATTTGGACATGGTGAGCGCCAAAAAAATTGGTTACGTCGTCACCGTAGAGCATGCCCTTAAAGGTTAACAGAACCTTAAGGAGTTATATACACAATTATTAAAAAAAAGGGTTTTTTCACGAATTTTTTTGGAAAGGACGGTACATTTTTTAAGAACAAACCACTACGCATCCATTTGTACATGTTTCAAGATATTTTATTCCAAATTGGACTGAAAAATATTGAAATTTGTAGGCACTACGCCTGTTGAGCCAAAACACCTTTTTTCAAACACCCTTCGCGGTGTTCATGATAAGTCGAAAATGTATCAACTGCAATCAATCTAACCAAGAACTTTCTTTATTTTATATAATTTTATTCTAATTGGACGAAGGATGTGTCAATATATATAAGTTTTCTTTCAAATGGGAATTCCTTCCTCCAAAATTCCTTCCTGAAAAAAATTAGATTGATAGGTGACATGGTTTTTGAGAAATCGTGGACACCGCAAAGACCCTTTTTGAAAAATCACATTCCGAGATAATCGCGTTTAAAGTTTGGTATACTTGTACAGAGACGAATCACGTCAAGTGGGCACCCCAATTTCCAACCCAAGCAAATGTTATAAACTGATTATATCAATCGAATATTCACACTAAAAGTAACTCATAAAAGGAGGACTTTCGACAATAGAATTTGTTTAAATATTTGTTTTCATGCAACAAACATTTATGAGTTTTTTTCGATAATAATTAATTGCGCTCAAACTATTGAATATTTTTAAACGAAATTTTGTACACATATTATTGAAAGACAGCTCTTTCAGATAAAAAATATTGCGATGCTCAATAAACAATTTTTCCATATTTTTAATAACATAAACAATTGGCATAATTATTAACTTCTCAATGCTCTAATTGTCTAAATCTTTGGTGGTAAATGTAAAAACTATTCAAGACTGATAATCAGAAGACAAATTTCACTGCCCGTCATTAATTACATCAGAAAATGTATAATTGCGAAGCGCGGCGCAGTGCACGGCTCGGGCTCATACGCACAGTGGGTTAAAAAAAATTTTCGCGAACAAGTTGATATTAAGAAGCTATTTCTGAACCAATTTGAAACTTTTTATTTTAATTAAAGCTTATAAAATTCCGCACAAAACTGTCGATCCATATTAAAAAAAAAAATTTTATTTTTGTTTATTTAATAACAAAAATGAAAAAAAAAATTTTGTTTTTTGAGTACTGAGTTTCGAGAAATACTTGTATTCAATCCCAAATACCTAGAATCAATGAAGCAAATATCTAGGAAAGTCGTCTAATAACTTAGAAATTGTTTTAAAATTTATTGAATTTGTTATCAACAAATAATTAGGTGAAAATGGATTCATGGGGATTGACAGTGATTCGTCAATTTATTCGCACTAAATATGAATCATTTATAGACAGAAACTGATTTTTAACTGAATTCATGAAAGAAAATAAATAATTTGTTATTTTATAAACAAATTTTAAAAATCAATTGACCATATCAGGTATTTATGATGACATAAATGAAGTTTTTTCTAATGAATCGGCCAAGAATTACAGACAAATGTCACTTACTTACCCGATTGTTTTCAACGTATCTTACTGTTATAACTAACATTTAAACATTTTTTTATACTTTTAAACTTTATATTTATTTTAGCTTTCAAACTTTTTAATCTTTTATTTTTATAAATAAACTATCCGATTAATTAAAAGTATAAAAAAATGTTTAAATGTTAATTATAAACTGTAAGATACGTTGAAACCCCCCACTTTTTACTTTTGTAAATAGCCAAGAAATGCATTTGTTAATTAAATTTGTTTAAACAATCATTAATTATTATTGAATGTCTAAATCGGGTAAGTGACATTTTTCTGTAATTTTTGGCCGATTCATCGGTTCATAAACAGCTTCTTAATATCAACTTGTTCGCGAAAATTTTTTTTAACCCACTGTGCGTATGGACCCGAGCCGCGCACTGCGCCGCACTTCGCAATTATACATTTTCTGATGTAATTAATGACGGGCAGTGAAATTTGTCTTCTGATTATCAGTCTTGAATAGTTTTTACATTTACCACCAAAGATTTAGACAATTAGAGCATTGAGAAGTTAATAATTATGCCAATTGTTTATGTTATTAAAAATATGGAAAAATTGTTTATTGAGCATCGCAATATTTTTTATCTGAAAGAGCTGTCTTTCAATAATATGTGTACAAAATTTTGTTTAAAAATATTCAATAGTTTGAGCGCAATTAATTATTATCGAAAAAAACTCATAAATGTTTGTTGCATGAAAACAAATATTTAAACAAATTCTATTGTCGAAAGTCCTCCTTTTATGAGTTACTTTTAGTGTGAATATTCGATTGATATAATCAGTTTATAACATTTGCTTGCGCTGTTAATAGCTGTAACTTAGGTTTTAGTGCTCAGATCTCTATGAAATTTGGAGAAAATAATCTTAAATTAATGTACTTTAAGAAAATGGACTTAAAATTAGTTTTCGTTTGCATTTCAAGTTGTAGAAATTTAAATAAAAACATATAGGCACAAGCATCCCCAAGGGCACAAGCACCCCAAGGGCGCAAGCGTTACACAAAAAATGTAAAAAATATAGGCGCAACACAGAGCGCAAAACGCGACGTGTGAATGAGAATGTGTCCGCGAGGCGAGCAGATTTTTTCTGCTTTGCGAGGCCATGCCACGAGTTTAATTCAGGGCAAAATATTCGACGAATTATTCAATTTTTTTAAATTCTCGTTTGATAGGTATATTCTATTGGAAAATTTAAAAATATTTTTGAAAATGTTAGGTAGACGCGGAATTTCATAAGTTTTCCAAGCGTTTTTTTAATCTCTTTCTTGCGACTAAGTTATCGTATTACAAATTCAGCAGTGATTTTTAATAGAGCTCACGGTAAACGTATCGGCAATTTCTGACGGTGGTACGTCTACTGCAAGTACAATTTTCATAAAATTATCACTTTTTTTATTTATTTTATAGTTACCATAAAACTTCCTAGTGTATCACTATGCAAAATGCACAAAATCTAGATTTTCTAAAGATAAAAAATTTCAATAGTTAAAGATTTTTATCAGAGAAAACGTTTAATATTATTTATTCCATTCGACAAAAAATCATAATTTGATTTAAAAAAAATAATACATACCGAGGTATTAAATTAAAAACCGGTTTTTTTATCATAGTTTCACATACTTCCTTGTGCTTACTTTCTTTGATGATATTGAAGCACTCAAAATTACTTATTTCAGGATATCTAAAGGATATTAAATTCTGTTGGTCTACTATTCAATTTTATTTTTGTCAATATTTTAAAATATTGACTTTTTCATGTTGCGAAAAAATTATTTTCAGTTTTAATGTTTGAGATGAACTTTGACTGCTTTGAAACATATGGGGCATTCCTCAAGTGTACCACCCTCGAAATTCGAATTTGTCTGATCGAACTCAAACTCGGGTAAAGTATAGTCCTACTAAGTACAACTTTAGAGGAAAAAGATTTTTTCGATTGGAAAAAAATTTACCGAGATAGGGGAGGGGGAATTTTTCGAATTTTTTCGATTTTGTGCGGTTTCGTGCTATTTCGAAGGTATTAAGCTCCTTTCCTATGGAGTATAAAACATTTTGTCCCACAATGAAGTAGTCACGAGCGCACCGACGGCGCTCGTGACTACTGTGTTTCTCGCTCGGCGGAACTTCTTTGGACTCATTTACTGTATTAATTATGAATATTTATTATTTATTAAGGTGCTCTCTGCATTGTACAGGGTTGAGAATGTCATTAAAGTTTTCTAATGCCTGCATTACAATCATTGTAGAGACGCAATATTAAGGAAATAAATTTCTATCTAATAAATATGGGTCATTCCACGCGATATTTACCCCTAAAGAATAGATTCGTCTAAAATATTTTTTCCTATTCTACAAACAAAATAAACTGACATGTATTTTTTTATTTTGATATGATATGCGAAATTGTTGAGATATTAATTCTTAAAGTCACGAAATCGGAAAAAGAACTTTTTTTTCAAATATTTATTGCTTTTAAACTATTCTGTAGAAGAAAACGGTATCTACTGAAAAAGTTGATGATTGCTTGTCCCTTTCGAGTGATAGTAATTCACTAGGAAGAATTACTGTCACGCAGAAAAAAAAATTCGTTGTATCTACACAAATATCTGTAGAATAGAGACGAATAGAGACTGGAACAGAGACGGCAGAGTATTTCTGTAGATTCAATAGAAAATTTGTATTGGCTTTACAAATAAAATCTGTTGAAACTACAAAAAATCTGTAAATTCTGCAGATAAAATGATCTGTAAATTTTACTTTTACAGATTTTTTGTACTTTCAAACTTAAAACTAAATACCTTAACAACAACTATTAATTAGGAAAATGGTGTATCCCCACATTTTTCTACAATGCACTCAGCCATACACAAATATTATACTCAACAGATTCAATCTGTTGAATTTACAGATTTCCTCTGTTAAATTAAAAAATTTTCATTGTTACAAATCAACAGAGTTTTATTTGTAAACATAAAAGATTCTTTCTGCTATACTAGCAGATAATAGAAGCATTTCTGTAAATTTTGCAGATAGAGTTGTAAGATTTTAGATGATTTTAGTAGATTTTATCTGTTAAAATAGCAGAAATTTCCAACAGATCTGAACCTGTACACTGAAACCTCGTTTAAGTTGTCGCCCGTTTAAGTTGATGTTCGTTTAAGTTGACGCGTATGTCCCCACCAAGTTCTCTGCGCGCCGCCCATCGGTGTGTCAGCCAATTGCAACAGACCAACGAAGGGGTCCCTCTCGTGTTGAGTTTGGTGAGAAACATAGTGGGAGACACCACCGCGGCTACCTAACTGAAATGTTTACATTTCGAAGGCGTTAACTTAAACGGGGTTTCAGTGTAACTTTAACAGATTCATTTTTCTGCGTGTGCACAGAGAAAAATTTGTTACAGTTACTGCCCCTATAGATACAACTGCTGCGTTTAACGTGGGGCAGGTATTGCTCTCTGTATATGTTGAGCATCTGTCCGTTTGAGGGGCAGTTACTGCACCTTAGAGGGATAGCAGTTGCCTTTATCGAAGGAGCGCAACGCTCCCTCTGCCAGAGAGACAGTAACTACTCCACAAAAAAGTATAGCAGCTATCCTAAAATAGCGCTATAGTCGTCCTTTATTGTGGTGCAGCAACAGCACTAGAGGTAGTGCAGTAATTGTACCAAATTTTTTTCCGTGTGTCCATTATAGGAGCGCGTAGTTTCCTCTGTTTTCCACTTGGCAATTATAGCTGGTAAGTCAGATACATGGTTTAGGTGGCATCTGTATTCTTTTTCGAAGTTTTAAGACCTAATACCTTCTGCAAAATAATCACTAAAAATATTTCCATGACACAGTATAGAACTTTCAGAGGTGTATTTTTCTTAGAACGCTAGGTTAGGATTAAGTGTCTTGATTACCAGCACTGTAGACCCACTTTTTCAATTCCATTTTTCTCAGTGAAGGCAGTTGCGTGAGCCCGGATTCTATAACTGCCTTATACATTTTTCGCAAAGAATGTAGTTAGCTTCTGGAGAGTTTTAGAGCAATTTTTATTTTGTGACAAAAAATTCGAATCTTTAGTTGCTGTTTTCGAAATAAACTTTAAAATACCGGTTTTAAAAAAAAAAAAAATTTTCGTCTTTTCAATAGTTTTTAACTCGAGGTAAATTAGTCAATATTAAAATAAACAAATTTTTTTTAAACAATTTCACGGAAAAAGACAAGAGCTGAATTTACTATTTCCTCACGGGGAGAAAGCTATGGTTGGGCCAACCATAGATATTGAAAAGTATGCAGCAACCATATCAATGGTTGCACTAACCATAGCGATATGGTTGCCCCATATTTTTCAAAATTCCATGGTTGGACTAACCATAGCTTTCCCTCCGTGCAATTGTCAACTTGCACTCTGAACACATTTTTCCTGGAATTTAGTAAATTTTACTATTTCAATTGCTTTTTCATTGTAAGAGTTACAATTTGAAATAGTAAAGCTTACTAAATTCTATTATAGGAAAAATGCATTCAGAGCGCAAGTTGACTACTTCAAATAATAAATTCAGCTACTTTCTTCATGCTCTGACAATAAAGGCGGAAAAAATAAGAAATTTCAATCTATTTTGTTTTTTTTTAATAAAGTGCAAGCAATGAAAGTATTCAGTAAATCGTCGAAAAAGGATGCATAAATATTCGACGAATGTAAATAATTTGTTTAAATAAAAAAACGTTTCTGTAAAAAAATATGTTGTTTTTCCTTTTTTATCAGTACTACATTTTTTTCTCATTAAAAAAAAGGAATTAACAGAGAGCACAATATAAAAAAAATTGGAAATAAATCTAAATATATAAGGTAAATGCACGAGTAATCGTCATTGCTTTAGTTATCATCAGATGGCGAAATATTTTCCATAAAATAACTATTCTTGTTGCCTCCATATGAAAAATTATGATTTTTTAGCAAGTTTAAATATTCTGTTATCGAATGAACGATTCGATTACTAAAAAAGCTATTTTTTTAACCTGACGATAACTAAAGCAGATGTATTGAATTTTAATATTTGAATTTTAATCGTGAACTTTCTAAATCTGAATTAGTGAAAAGTAGGTCACTAATTTACTTTAGTGAAAATGTTCACTAATTATTAGTTGTATTTCACTATTTCAATTAGTATGTTTTCAACTTTTTACTAAAGATTTGGTCAAAAATGACTAACAATTAGTTGAATTTTTCATTAAAGTAAATTAGTGACCTACTTTTCACTAATTCAGATTTAGAGAGAATATAAATTAAAATTAATTAGATATCACATTAAGCAAACCAAATTATATTTTTTAAACTATAATCTGATAACTTCAATAATTTACGAAAATCAGAATCGTGTTTAACATGGTATTATAAGCATTTGAAATCTTTCATTTTGCTTAAGGTGACAATTACTGGTGTATTTACCTTAATTGTTATAAACAAAATATGTAAATACAACGTTAAAATTTACATTTTTCGTTGAAAAAAATGTTTGTTTCAATCATATGATATAGTAATAAGAACAGAGGGATACTACAGTGGTACCTATCTTATGTAAATTATACCTTCGTATTATTAACTTCAATTGTTATTAACAAATTACATGAAAAAATTGTCCAAATATGCATTTTGTATTCGAAGAAATTTCCTTTTCCATTATCAAATACAGTACTGCTAAAGCCTCAGGGACATAAAATTATTGTAAATGTAAAAAAAAGCAATCTTTCTTTTGAAACTAGTTTTAAAAGATCAAAAATGGCCCACTGAGAGCAAAACTTAAATAAACATTTAATTCAGTAATTTGTTTATGAAAATGAAAAACTCATAAAAAATTAATATAATGAAAGGAAAGTGTGTAAAAAATCCTTTCGAAAACACTTGTAAAAAATTGAAATCGCATTTTTAGAAAAGATATTTTATAGCCATTTGAAACTACCGCTATGGTGAAACTTCCACCTCCTGTAGTTGGAAAGGGATGGTAACAAAATTCTGTGAATGGAGGGATAAACTATTATATCAAGTATAGGCAAACAAATTCTCGAAATATGAAGCCAATTGAAAGACTTGATTTAAAATTTTAGTTTAGTTGAGAAATAAAGTCCCGTATAAGGTAAAAAGAATGAGTATAAAAAAGAAACAATACGACAATGGTACATTGAATATAAAGTGTAAATACATTAATTATAACATTATTAAATTGCAGAAAAATTGTAATACATCTTTGTCAAATTATTTCATATTTTTATATCTTCTAACTAATAAATAATTCGCCCTTTCTAGCGAATGAATTTGAAACTTCGAAATGAATGCATAGTTTATATAATATGCATAAATTTTAATAATGAATACTTTCAAATAATTTTGTTTGTAGAAAACATGTTTACATTTTATTAAAAAACTTTCCTACTGTAAATTTTGTTTTTGCTCAAAATTCGTTCGACTCCGCATGGGTATAAAGATAGGTATGCGCAATTTATGCAATGTCTCATGGAAAAATTCAAACCTTTTGTTAAAAAAAAAAGGAAATATTTATATGTTGTTTAATCTGCCACTCGTAGAACATCATAAACATTTTTTCTGCGAATTTCATAAAAAAAAGTCGCAGAATTGACTACAAAATAAAATAAAGAGAAAAAATGTTGTTTTCTAAATGTACGGACAAGGTGTCTTAAAGTTTCATACATGCGTTTTTCTAAAATTTAGTACACTTAATGCTAAAAATTCTCAATATAACATGCTTGTCCTTAAATTACAACACAGTTTAAGAAAAATTGATAATAGAGGTTCCTCCTTTCATATATCGAAGATAATGTACAATTAAAAATTTCCCTTTTCTTTATATCACTGAAGTGTGTATTAATATCTTGAAAGCAAGTGACAGGTAGTTTTAAAAACTTGAATTCTTTCTTTATATAAAAGTAATGTCTGCATTTTTTACTTACGAATTTCAGCAACTGTCAGTGTTGCGAAAAGTGCGATGTTTAGTAAGGTGAACATATTTGTGGGTGACATTAATGAAATGGAACCCCGTATAGAGTAGCAGTTCACACACTAATGATAGACTATCTTGCAGAGTCATATTTATACCTTCGAGGCTATACGATGGCCTTAAAATTATTCTGATTCAGTAAGTTCAAGGTCATAGCTAGAATCTGCATATCCTTTTGGTCAGGAATCCCCACCAGCTTCCACCGCTTTTATCGATGCTTATACAGCTTTGCCGACACGCAACCTATTTGTAATCGGCGAGACGAATACGATTTTTCCGTCTGATATGAGTAACGTGACTAATCATTCCTTTGTAATAAATAGGTAAATAATTTTAGGTGTCTGAGTAAATACCGTAGAGTGATATGCTCATGAACTTTAGATCTACGTCAGTAGGTCAACAGGTTTATTGAAAACCGCCATATATGACTTTTTGTTTTATATTAAATTGACAAAGGTAAAGAAAGCCGGGTATTAATAATGGAGTATTACTGTACTTCGGGTTATTTTCATTCTATACTACTCTTTATATAACTGCAGAACTGCATTTTTAAACTAAATTCTTAAAAGTCACTTGTTTTATATTATGCCACAAGGAAAACAAGTAATTATACACAATAATTATTCTAAGAGCTTGAAAGATTACATGCATTTACTACAATAGTTAAATTGCCAGCTCACAATTGTCTCGGGTTTTAAATTGCATTCTGATAGATTTTTAATTCACTAATATAAGGTATTATTTCAAGCTTTCCCATAGAACTGAAATTTTGGCAACGATCCATGGGTGAAATTTTTGGACTTTTTTACGGATACCATCTGTTATCGACATTCTTAACTCTGTTAATATTAATAAGATAACGCTCTTTCTAGGAATAACAAACATTTTTTTCAAATAAATATTTGGTGTCATTGTTATACTCTTGGACTACATCCAATATGCAAATAGGGAGAAAATAATACTTATGTGTTACCTTCTTATACATAGATACAGGAATTCAAACATTTTATGTTTTTCCGAAACGTCTATTGGGTCGAAAATAAAATTTACAAATCAGACATTCTTCCCGTAGGGAAAAGTAGCACATTGAGGCCCTAAAAAAGTATAATTAATTTGAAGTCGATGTATATGTAGAGGAGAGTCGGGCGGTTTAAGTCGTCCTGGATTTTTTCAGTCCGTTGACAGTGATCTCTAGTGGCCACAATGATTGTGTAAAATTGTTGTAAGACTACTAGCTCACTTTTCATAAGTCACTGTTCGTATTCACGAGCTACATTGTAGGCAGACAAAAGATGTGTTGCAATTTAAAAAAAGTTTTGCCAACACAGAAAAAACAAGAACTGAAAGTTTTTACAGGTGAAATCAGTTTTTAGGCTGAATTTCAGTCTTAAGTCACTTTTTAGTCTCGTTTTAAGACTAAGAAATCTAAAAACTGACTTAAGACTGAAATTCAGCCTAAAAACTGATTTCAGCTGTAAACACTTTCAGCCCTTGTTTTTTCTGTGAACATTTATAAAAAAAAATTTGTTTATTGACTATAGAGGAAAGGAATTTGGTGAAATTTGAGGGGGCCTCTATCTTGGATTTCGTGAAATTTATCGGGTACGAGAGTATATTGAAAGTAGCGTCATTCGGGTGGTTTGAACCAACCATTATTTTGTGTGTTTGCATTTGGATGAATATTTATCGATTGGAAATTATATTATAGAAAATTGTGTGTTGGAATGTATGTTACTCGGATTTCGATCTAGAATCGAATAACTGATCAAGCATCTTTCCAACTTTTTTTTTTTTTTGCTTCCTCATAGAGGAAGCTTTGTAGTGGTGACAAAATCCAGTTTCCTAAAAAAGGTTTTTTTGAAAATATTTCAAGGGCAATATATCTAGTATGATGTCCTGAAAAATTGTCCGGATGTGTGTGTGTGTGTGTGTGTATGTATGTCACGATCCTGCAATATCTTGAAAACGCGTAGAGATAAATTGATGAAATTTTGCATAGTTATTCAACTATATACCTAGTTGAATTTCTTTTAAGGGTTTCACAAAATATTTAATTTTAAAAGCTTTATGTACTTTTATAATTTTCGTAAAATTCATTTTTCCACTATAACTTCTCAAATATTGAAAATTTAAAGCTGGTGTAAGGGAAATGAATATTCCTTTCATCGAGACGAATCGATTGACCTATAT